>JAGXCT010035653.1:71422-82006 GCA_022495035.1 Philopotamus ludificatus | reverse complement strand
AATAATTTCATAAAAATTATTATAATTTTTAACGTGTGCTTGTTTCTCAACTTTTATTTATTAATCAACGCATCATATGAAATAAAACAATATTATTTAAAAAATAAAATGGTTCACAGTTTGAGAGCCGTTGTGACTGTTTACGTTTTCGCTCTCACTTTGTTTCAGTACACGACGTGAGTTCGCGCGCTTGGTAACGTTTTTTAAGCCTTTGTTTATATTTTAAATTACCCGCCATTTTTTATAAAGTATGTATGTTATGTAGAATGTTTTTTACACATTTTTCTTTAATCTTTTTATGCGGTTATTTTTTATTAAACCGCTAAATATCAATATTTAATTTATTGTAAAATATGATGTAATCGATTTAATTTTGATCGTTTTGCATTATTTTGTAAATATGTTTTATTACCTAATTAATTTTAAACAAAGTTAATTCATTATCTGTAATCGTGTATTCAAAGAAATTTATGACTTCTAACTTCATAATACTTCCGTAATATTTTTTTTATTACCGACTTATTACAAAATCCGTCAATATTGAATATGTAATAAATATAACAATATAATTTTAATGCCTAACTCTCGATTTCAATTTTGCATTAAATTTGACCTCGTTCTTCCATTCATATTTCACATAAGACAAAGACCAGTATATCTTATCGAGTTTGCCAATGTCAAGATTTCTTGTTTTGTATTTATTTTCTGAATAGAAATAGACACTTTATTACTCGTTCTCTTGTCATATTCAGTGCGTGAAGTTACTGAATCTTCAACTGTGTTAGCTTGAAAAACATTTCACCATAATCTTGAAAAAAAAACATATTTTTTATGTAATTTATTATTTATAGAGAATGTTATAAGGTAAAAACAATTATCTGACATTTCAATACCGGTACTGTAACTTATCAGTTTTCACGTTCTAGTTTATGAATTTATTACTGTGAAAATTGATTATTAAGTATGCAATATAATGCTGACGAAAATTAATTTATTTTTATTATTATTTGCCATACAAGCATAATTGTTTATCTACAATTTGGTATTTTAGTTCGTGAATAATTTAAAATATCAAGTTTTTTTTATAATATTTTTTAAATTTAGTTCACAACGTCTTTATATCGACGCTGGAAAGCAATATTGCTGTATCTCGAAAAAAATACGATACAGTAAATATGACAGCACGTTCAAATTCATATAAGTTTTACGATAAAATGTAAGATAAATATTTTAAGGATCAAAATTACAATTCTACTTCCTTTGACATTTTTCAATATTATTTATCAATTTGTAAACAAGATTATTTTTAAAATCTCGCGATTTTACTAAGCTTGCCATTATTTGTGGTTCGCCTAGCTACAATACATTCTTATTCTGTATAAATACACGACATTGGCACAGCTGGTTTATGTGCGAAAAATTAAAAATCTTGTATTCTGCCATATTTTTTTGGTTACGTGTGTATTTTTTCTATCAATGTCAAATCTTGTTGACGTTTTTATGAAATCTGTTTCTGATACATATTAAAGAAAGGTTTTTCTAATTTTAACTGCTGTATGTTGGGTAGGCCACAGTTGTTCACGTCACCTGACATTGATTTTCTCTAGGTGACTTTTGCCAAAATTCGTGTTTATGCAGCACTGTGCCAAATTGCGCGGTGTGCCAATATTTTTTTGTCGTATTGTATACTGTTATTTAATAATTTAAATATTTAAATGACGCAGATGGCGTCAATGACATCTTGCAAATGAAAACAAAATAAACCCAGCTGCCATTCCAGTGTACAGCCACGCGTACAGTAAATAAGAACATTTTAAATAAAGAAAAAAATAAAATCCGTAGATGACACGAATTTTGCACGTTAACATCGGGGATCGCAGAATTGCGTCATAGATTTTTGTTTCCCGGAGCTAGTCGCATTCGTTGTTCCTTCCAATAACATATTCCAATATCAATTTCTTTTACTCGGGGACAAATGTCAAATGTTCCGCCGTCAATGAATCTCTTTAACTCTCTGAGTATGTACAGTAAACCCTCCTATAGCGCCGAGAAAGGGACCGCGCTATAGACAAACCCGGTATGGTTTTTTCATTATATTTTGTAAATTGAACGAAATCAATTCATCGAACAAACATTTTTCTATTTACATAGTTTCTTCTATTTTACTATTTTACATAGTTCATGCACGCTTAACTGTCGTATAAGCCGCTGTATAGCAGGGAGCATTATAGGAGGGTTTAATGTAATATGTTATTTTATAAAATATAGTCTATATTTTATTTGACAATAAATTAATTATATGAAAAAGGGTTTCATATCAGTGCGAAATTGTGCGCTGTAACAACCTTCCGAATTCATTTACCTTTTCAAATCTGTTATGACGTCAACGACGATCGTTTATACTAATTCTCGCGGTTACTAAGAACAACGATATAGCGTTTATTAGCATTTAAGCAGCAGAAAAATATCATAATGCTTTTTAGCTATCTGTCTTGATATATTTTAAATTTTTTCAACGTATGATATTTTTATCACACCTTGTAAGTTGTGAAAAAATTCTCATAATTATTCTTTTTCTTAAAATATCATCGTTTATTCGTCAATTTTAATTTTGTCCCTTTTATAAACATCACCATCAGATGCATTGTTCTATTTTGTCAGCGCTTTTTCTAATTTTCAGAGTTTTCAACAAACTAAAACTACAAGGTTATTTAAAATATATTAATAGAAAAATGTTTGATGTATTGATTTCGTTCAATTTCTAAAATACAATTAAAAAATACCTAACACTAAAATTTTAACAAGTGCCTGCTCTTCTATAAGCGCGGGTTTCTATAACCCGCCCCCTATATCGGCGCTATAGGAGGGTTGTCTGTATTTTTTGTACAATTTCACGGCTCGTGGGTAAAATATTTAGTGGTGCTATGGAAGATTAAAAATTAAAAAAGTATATATCAAAAGTGACTCAGTCGCAGCGCAACACAGCGCTTAGCTACGAGACCCTTCTCTCCCTCCACCCCGCTGCCACCCCGCATCCATACAATATACGACGCTGGTAGCGCTGACAAGCAGGCAGCGCTCTTGTTCTAAACAACGCGACATAACACTAAATATAAATTAAATTTATATTTTAATATACATCTTCAATAAACTATATAAACATATATTTTTTCTCAATTTGCCTGGGGGTGCTGCAGCTCCGCAGTGTATATGGACGAGCCGCTACTGCTTATAACAATTTAAAGTAATTTAAAAAAGAGTCGGGAGTCGCTCGATATTTTACGATTACGACTCCGATTCCCCCAAAATCACTACGACTCCACAGCCCTGTTTAGAAAACTTCAAAAAAGACCTCATGCCAGTCTGTCATACTATAATATTTGAACGAAATATTCGTTAAATGTCGTGTTATACACAATTGGCACACTCTGTACATTAGAAGGTCAACACGTTCACCATTCGAATTTCTCATACCGGTATTACATAAATCGTGACATACTCTAAATAAAAAAATGTATTTGCATCTTTCACTTTTTATGTGATAACAAAATATTATTATACTATACTTTGGTGTTCTATTATTTGTATTGCTTATCAACTTATCACTTATCAGATAATTTGCATTATGTTTATACGCGGTCTGCTTTGTCATTTTGGATTAATGGGCGACTCTAAATTAATTTCATTGTTCAAAACGGGCTTATCAATAAAAATATTTAGATAATTTCGAGATCTGACGGAAAATAGACGCTTAAAATATTTTCGATAACACAATTCATTTTGGCGGGGATTTCTTCATTGTTTTCATTTAATATTATTGTTTTGTTTCTAAAAATATCGATGAAACCAATAAAAAAAATATATACAAATGAGTGAAAATATATGGAAGACTGCCAGGTACTTTTTCAGTGATCGGGCAATCATTTTCTGGCCTAGAATTGCGTATATTTTTTTCGCTTTTAACTTGTTTAGTGCATTTTTTTATATTATAATTTTGTATATTTTTTATTACAGATGATTCACTGAAATAATATAGAGAGTTGTCAATTGAACGCAATGCTGAAAAATCAAGATATCGACCTATCGATAAATAAAATTTGGACGGGATCCGTAGATGTAAATTGCGTTGAAAATAATAACATTAGATCGGTTAAAAAAGGAAGGAGAAGACATAAAAAGGGCAAAGTAAAAATTGAAAACACAATGGAGATTGAAAATCTTACCCAAAGGTCAGATGACGAAAATTGTGATAATAGTGTTAATTATAAATTGATAGATAGTTTTAATACTAGTCAATTGGAAAATGATAAACAATCATTTTCAGGTCTGAAAGCTCAAACATCAAGTACAAACCTTATAAATTTATACACGGATAAAAAAATAAGCGACTGCAAAAAGAATAAAAAAAGTTGGCTGGATACTTACGACACTTTAGATGCGGATAAGGAAGTATTTGTATTCGATGATGAGTCGGAGATAGGTAATATGAAAACGCCTTCTCTTAATAAGTCGAATAAAAAGAAAAATACGAATAAAAGCTGGCTGGACTATGATAGTTCCGAAGATGATGATGAATCCAATGAATATATTTCATGTAACGATACAAAACAAGGTTTAAACAAACTTAATAATCATACATCCGAACAAAACAACAATTTGAATGCATACAAAAAACGGTTTGTGTTTATAAATACTAGCGACTCTACTGCAGATAATGCCGCTTGTTCAATCGCCGATTTGTCACAGGTCTGGAACAATGAAAAACAAATTAATATTGACCAAAATCCCAATGTGGGCGTAAACGTAAACGATTGGAATCGAAGCGGATCTAGTAAAAAAAGGGATAAATTTGACGGCACAAAACGAAGCCGCAGAAAAACAGAGCCATTCGATTTAAGCTATCAGGCAGACGGTGAAATGAAGGATATAATAAAAACGCTAAACAGAATCACCGAACGTAAATCGTCAAACTCATTATCGTGGGATATTCCTGGGGGTCTTTGTAACTTCATGGCCGACGGTAACGATAATACTGCAAAAAATCTCGATGGAAGAAATCTACTATCGGGATCTATATCTGGAAAAGGATTATTTATTCCGTTCAAAAACGTTAACGGTCAATTATCCAGAGAGAATTCATTGGAAAGAATTTTTGATGAGAGTTATGTAGACGATCTGGACGATTTAATGAACGATGGTTGTATCGGATCAAGTGATGAAAAATCGGAATCCGACGAGGAGGACGACAGAGAGTGCGAGAGTGTATTCGGTGCTCTTCCTCCTGAACCCCAGCTCGGAAACGTAGAATACAAATTGAAATTGGTCAATCCCACCAAACAACGCTTTGAACATCTAGTGACACAGGTATGCATCGCTTAATATATTTTTTTTGTGAATAAAATATTAATAAAACTGTGCATCATTCAGATGAAATGGCGCTTACGCGAAGGTCAAGGTGAAGCTCTATATGAAATAGGTGTAAGAGATTGCGGCAGGGTGAGAGGTTTATCACCCTCCGAGATGAAGGCATCACTTCTCACTCTACGTCGTATGGCCACAAAATTGGGGGCCGCATGCACATTATTAGGACATCGTCGATTAGCTGACACTCGTCGAGCTCTTGCCGAAGTGTTGGTCCGCAAGGTAACATTTTAATTTAATTTTATACGAATCTATCGGAAATAAACTACAAACTAATTTATTAAATCATATTTAAGATTCCGGATGATCAACACAACATTGAGGTACGTGTTGCTGTTATGGGATCAAACGATGCCGGAAAATCTACGCTTGTTGGTGTTTTAACACAAGGTATTCATTAATGAATTATCATTTTTCATTTTATGCTTTCATTTCATTAAAATGTGGTATTTTTTGTAGGCGAGTTGGATAATGGACGAGGGAGTGCACGTCTCAATATGTTTCGCCATTTACACGAAGTCAAAACAGGAAGGACTAGTTCAGTCAGTCATGAAATACTCGGTTTTGACCCACAGGTATGAAATAATTATTATTTTAATTAATTAATATTATAAATAAATTTAACGCAATTTAATATTATTATTATAGGGCAGGCCTATAAATTACGCTTCGAGTGAATTAATGACTTCCGAAGAAATTAACGAGCGAAGTAGCAAGCTCGTATCATTCATCGATCTCGCCGGACATAGGAAGTATTTAAAAACAACAGTACAAGGTCTGACTGGATACTCTCCGGATTATGTGATGCTTGTGGTATTGATTTATATATATCATTTCAATAAGAATAAATTGAATTTTATTCATTCATATATTTTTTATCATGATTATGTAGGTGTCAGCAACTGCCGGAATTAATCAGATGACACTTGAGCACTTAGCGCTTCTAATTCTATTGGATTTGCCGTTTTTCGTTGTCGTTACAAAAATTGATGTAACATCTTTCTTTCAAATAGTAAAACAGTTGGAAGATGAGCTCAAGGCAATTGGATGTAGAAAGGTATTTGTGTATAATATATTTTTAACCAGTTAATTTTCACATTTCTAATATCTTCTGAATTTATTTTCGCACAGGTTCCTCTATCAGTTTTGACAATGGATGATGCTGTAACGGCAGGATCGAATGCTCCATTTCGTTGTGGCATCCCAATACTTCCTGTATCATCGTTAACAGGGAAAGGACTCGATGTACTTAGATGGTTTTTATTTATCCTTCCCCCAGTCACTACTCCGAACAGATATGAGCAGGTACCATTATAATAATATTAAAATTTAATTAGACCGTAAAGTTTATGGAATTATATTTGTTTTATATTGTAGGAGCCAATTGAATTTCAAGTAGATGAGACGTTTAAAATTGGCGATGTCAATGGACCGGTCGTCGGTGGACTTTTAAAGAAAGGTGTTCTTACTGAAAATACAAAGCTTTTGATTGGTAATATATCTTTTTTTGATTTTATTAGTGGTAAAATTATGGTGTCTATCTATTTGAATTAATTTTCATGTTTTTTTTATGTTTTAGGTCCATTAGATACCGGTGATTTTGTACCTATTCATGTGAATTCATTGCATAGAAATAAAGTTCCTTGCAGAGTTGTGAGAGCTGGTCAAGCGGCTTCGCTGGGCCTGTCCCGGCTTCCTCCTGGTCTTCGTCAAGGGATGTTTCTCTTGGCGATACCGGAAGATTATGTATTGCAGAACGATGGTTATTATGATATTCTCAAAAATACAAATCGAATAAATATTAAAGACAAAAATCTCTATTTGAGACATGGTAACAACGTTATACCGGTCAGTAATAAAATTTCACCGAAATTTCGGAAAAGGATTAAACAACGTCATTCAGAAAATAGAATGCTTCTAAAAGAAATTGACAACGGTGTCGATTCAAGAGATATCATTGATAAAAATGATCGTATTGCAAGTTCTAGCATTGATATTGATAAGATCGTCAATGAAATTGCCAATAAAGATGTGCAAAATATTAATATAAATGTTAAAGATGACGACAAAGAAAATGTAAGGGATGTTTTTAGATTGTCTCCTAGTCAATATACTAGTAGGTTCACTAATGTGTTTTCTGCTAACGCTGAAAATTCGATATCAGAATTAATTGCCGAAAGTGCTGCTGATACAAATTCTTCTGAAGATGACTTACCAACCGTCGATGACAAATGTATTTGTAACGAGGACTTGAAAAAGTGTGACGTGGATGCATTTAATATTATTTTGGAAGAAAATCCCAACGATCCTAGAGGTTGTTACTTCTTTCAGGTAATATTCATTTAGAAATGTTCTGTATCGTATATGTAGTACATATTAAAATTTATATATCATATTATAGGCTTCGGTGTCTTTACTTAATCACTCGGCGCCTGTTTATCCTGGATCTCAGGCTACTGTACATATCGGCAATATCAGACAAACAGCTGTTGTTGAGGTATGCTATACGTTATGTTGGTAAATTATGCTTTTTATTTAATTAAGGGGTTGGTATTACTGGATCTCTATTTACATTTATGTATTTGTTATTTAAATTATTTTTATATATTATTTCAGGGAATTTTGTCTTCCGATAAAGCATTAAGAGCAAACGAACAAGCACCAGTTCTATTTCGCTTTATGAGACATCCTGAATTTGTCAGGACGGGGGCAAGAATTCTGTTTAGAGAAGCTTTACATACAAAAGGTGTCGGAAGAGTTACCCAAGTTTTTCCACATAAAATTTTAACTAATACATCCAATTGTATTAAACATTCTAATGTAAATGATAATTAATCAATCTTTGAAAAATATGAATACTAAATACAGTCAAACCCTCCTATAGTGTCGAGATAAAAACCACCCTATTGAAACCGGTGCTATAAAAGACTAGGCAACAATATAAAAGTCAGGTTTTTTAATTGAATTTTATAAAATGAACGAAATTAATCCATCAAACATTTTTCCATTCACATATTTAAACCGTCACAAACGCCGCTCTATAGCAGGGAACACTATAGGAGGGTTGACTGTACATTGGTTTTTATTTAGATTTATCTACATATTATATAATAAATTAGAAGAATTAAAATTATATACATGTTTTAAAACAATTATGCATAAAAATAGCATAGTCACATGTGATTTTTATGATCTAGAAAAATATAAAATTTTCCACGACGATTATATCTTAAATTATCAAAATTTTTTAAATAAACTTTTCGAAAAAACACTTATAAATACTATTAATCTTATGTATTTATATTAATTAATAACACCCCTTACGATGCTGAAGATTACGTATGGCTTTCATTTTGCCATACTTCACATCGTCAGCAATTTTAAATTATCTATTGCACTAATCATATCAAAAGAAAATATTAATTGACTGTGTCGCTCTGGACGGATGCTGGTTTTGGAATTAGTTGAGTTGTTTAATTTTTAAAATGGTGATGTAAGGGAAACTACCATTAATATATGAATTATCATAACATCAGCTTATAATTCAAATCGGAACCATGAAAAGATAGCCATAGATAATCATATCACCAGGAATATTTATTATTTAAAAATACAATTGATAATATTACCCCAAAATGATTATAACATATATTTTACATATTTAATTATTTTATTATTTGAATCTTTGAGATCTCATTAATTTATACTGAAAATTAATTGCTTTATAAGTTACGATCAAACTATTATTTCTATATATGAATATATAATATTAATTTGGCTGTTTGACAAATATTATTGCTATTTATACCATGTTTTATTAATATTATTATTATTTTTTTGTTTTGTTGTTGAAATTTCACTTATTATTTATTAGTAATAATACATTCAAAAAAGTATAACAGTTTTTGATTGAATTTATTATACACGAATATCATTAAAAATAATATTACTATATTATCAATTCTTCCGTACATAATACATATAATTTAAGTAATAAAATAAATAAAAAGATGTACATACTTGATGGCCAGTAATATGTGTGTAGTAAGCGTTGATAGATAAGATTTTCACTAATACCTTCAATTAATAATGAAATTTGGAATTTTTCAAAGTGTATTTAAGATTATTTGAAATATTTTATAAATTAGCATTAACAAACTAATGTTGAAATTCAAATAATACAATTTTGTACTTTTCATATTTTCTATTTAGAATGTTATGGTCATTACTCACATTCTCATATTTACTAACACATTAATGATAGGACCAAGCTAGGTTATGTTTGTGCTTTTAAAGATTACCGAGAAAAATATAAAATAGAGATTGTGTATAGACAAAAGCTGAAATTCTAAAACCATTTTTTGAATATGCAAAAAACAATCTGCATATTCAAACCACTAGGCATACTTTGATAGAACAATACTCGCCTGCGCTAATGTGTTATAATATTTATATACAAAAATAAATATTAAATGACAACTTTTATTATTCTAAACGAAAATCTTTATATAAAACAAATTTATTTATTTTTGATGTAATATTTGTGATAAATTTTTAATAAATTTTAAATATTGAATTTATATCACTATTTTCACTATAGCAAATGAATTTATCGATATTTTTAATATGTATTACTGAATTTGGTTTTGAATTGATATTTTATTAAATAAATACTATATGTAATTGATTATATTGCGTTATTATTTAATTTAAAACCTTTGATTAATTTCTGTAGAGCAATGACACATGTGTTACGTTCGATTAGGACGTTTCGAAGACATAAAACACATAGTGCAAACCAGACCATACTCGTACAAAAGGAGGCTGCAAATAATAACATCCTGATATCTTCAAAAATATTATTTAGTTGATTATTCTTAGTTATAAACTTTTGTCATCTTATGACTAATTTATTAAGCCTATCCCTATGAAATTCTTTAGGTTTTAGAAAAAATATTCACTGAGCACTTTTTAGTTCTTCCATGGTTTTTTTTTACTACATTATACCCTTAATATCTCACCACACAACTTATTTTCCAATTATTTTTTTAGGAGTAGTAGTAAGCGGCGCTTATGTAGGGTTGATTTGTGTCATTTCTTTGGAATATTGATACAGGTTTTACACTTCAAATTGGACGTTTTACAAATCAAATTGGAAGTTTT
>JAGXCT010035653.1:0-71345 GCA_022495035.1 Philopotamus ludificatus | reverse complement strand
CGTTTTCAAATCAAATTAGATACCTCATTGTATTTTATAAAAAAGTTGTACATTCGGCGGAACATAATTCGTTTCCAAGAGTTTAGACAGCGATACGAATTACTCACTTGATCGTCAAAGGTTTCATGAGTAGAAAAAAGCCTTGCGAACAGATGACCAATGCTTTAGATTTAGACACCAATCTCTACCGTGGGGGACAATCTAATAGCTTCTTTAGAGCGGGAGTTCTAGCTCATCTCGAGAAAGAGAGAGAGAGTAAAAAATTACGGATTTGATTATTAATTTCAAAGCGTTCTGCTGAGGTTAGCAAGGAAGAAACATCAGAAACGATTGCAACAATTGAAAGTTGTCAGGATTATTGAAGATTTATCAGGAAAAGCCAGAAATTATTTGCACCTGCCACCGTAACTGCCCGCCAATTTGAACACACAACAAATTATAATAAAAATGGAACAACATCATAAAGTTCAACAAATATCACGCATCTCTGTCAATATTCCATTAATATCGAAATGTGGATAGGCTTAAACATAAGCTAGATTTGTCGTTGGCGTGAAGCTTGTGAGATACATAATAAAACGTCCACCGGAGGTAGGGAAATACGAAGCCCTCAAGGCTGCTTTAATCCCTAATTTTCAAAAAACATACGTTTCTCGTGTTGTCACGATGATGCGTAGCCTATGGGGACTCGTAATTAAAAATATATTGTTATTCATTTGATTGTTTATTATATATTCTCCGATTCAATAAATAGGACGATTTTATTGCGATAAAGGGGGATTTTTCGCTGGGGAATATTAATTTTGATGTCAATAACAGTTTGCGATCTCGTCGGTAATACGCAATCGGACCAAGTATTTAGCCATATAATAATTAAGCTATTGGTGCTCCTTTTTTTACTAAAACGTAAAACAATTTATTTTTACATATATTTACGTTTTAATTATTATAAATAAAATAAAATAAGGCAGTCAGACTCCGTCCAGATTATTTAATATATATTTTCGATATCACACTGTGAACAATGAACACTTTTATACAATAACAATAATATTCAATTTGAAAAATAATTGTATATAACAGGGAAACGTATGACGCATTAAAGCTTTCACGATATTTTCACTTACACCTTCAAAACACATCACTTGCCTTCAAAACGGTTCTAGAAAGAATGGTAAAACTTTCGAATCCACCTAATAGTTAAATTAAATAGCTTTAATGAGATTATTTCAATTTAACTCATTTATTAATATTATTAGAAAAATATATTCGAATTTGAATAGCTTTCTAAAATATATCAGGACTTGGATTTGGACTGCGAAATTTGAAGAGTTTCGAAGATAGGCATCATTTCATTTTCATCGAATTATTAGATTTTTGATTTTCTTGTATTTGTTGTATGTCACTTAATAATCAATCAATTAATATCAACCTCAAAATAATTATTATTGTATATCTAATATTATATTTGGGATATGGAGTGAATCGAAATGAGGTCGGATGTGAGTTTCAGTTACTTATCACAATATTTTTATTTTTACAAAAATATAATTAAAATAGTATATAAAATACGCAATGGTTTGGATATAATTATTAATAAGAACACGATATTTATCAATAATGATTTATTAAAAATTATTATTCATTATCGATATTTAATAATATGCATTTATAAAATTTAACATGTAAAGTTATATAATGTGTCGTCTTTATTATCCCTAGATTCATATAATTACATAAATATAGACATCTAATAGCTTGCAAATCATATCTGAACGTTTTTATGTTACAGCTTAAAATGTGTTTATATAATTATTTCGTTGTAATTTAATTTAAACCGTAACATTAAAATCCAGCCTAAAATCGTTTAGATAACATTTGCACCTACACTATAATTTGGCAAGTTAATTATTTCACGCATTATGTCTCCAGATTATGCCATTGTCAATAAATACGTCTTGTTTTATCTACTTTCAGTGACAACGGCTACCGTATTTTTCGTTGGTATTAATTTTTTCCTGAAATTATAAATAAACACAGTTAAATGATCTAATTATTTCATATATGTAATCGTGAATTACCATAAAAATCATTTTGCAGAGGCAAAATGATCTCTCGGCCTAATCGGGGTGCAAATGGCGGTATTTTTGTTTCCGTCAGTGTGGGCCTATCCTCGGAAATAGCCCTTCCGTACATACCGAGTTGATTCAATTCACTAAAAATAAAATATTATGTCGATACACATTTAAATATAATATATAATTAATGCAAATAGATCCATACTTTCCATATAACAACGTTTTAAGCAATGCCGGCGTCAATTCGCGTCCCAATCTTGGAATAAAATCTACGCTCTTGGACGGTCCAATGATATCCTGTTCTGATGAATCGCGTCCTAGTCTCGGAGTAAACCGACGCTTGGATCCTATATATAAATATAAATGTAATAATGCTATTTTTTAAATTTATTTTATAATATATGCAATCACCACTAAATCCATAAACCGCTCCACCTTCTTGTGGCGGTGCTGACATCGCTTCTACCAACAGCCTCTGCAGTGGCACAGATGAGCTGTGCTCCCCCTGAAAACCTTTAGTTCGTTTACCTAATCGAGGACCAAACCACATACCTCCCGGAGATGCTCTTTTATCGTAATCTTGATCAAATTTATCATCAACGTTGGGAGATATTTTTAAATCCTTCAAATCAAAAAAAAATATTTTGAATGCTCATTTGTTTTTCTTTATATATGGTGTTTTGATAAAACAATTGAATATGATTTATATTATCACCTCGATAGAAATCTGTTCGCCATAGATTTTTCCATTGCTTTCTAATAAATAACATAGGGTTAAAGCAAAAATGATGCTCACGTTCATTTCGAAACCCCTCCTTGAGTTGGACATCGTATGAATCTGAATATTGCATTTGAAATTATGAAAATGAATTTTTTTCTGACAATAAATATGATTGAAATAAATTTACCGTTTGTTGTTTATTTGCTGTTCTCAGTGTGTGCAAATGTTGACCAGCCGATGAAGGAGAACAAGGAGACTGTGTCGACATAAAATGTGGGATAAGGTTTATATACCCAGAAGAAAAGGATTACATGGTATGCAAATTTTGGGATTTGAATAAAATGTCTAGAATTAGAATTTATTTGCTACACACAGGACACAGGGTAATCTTGCATTATATATTTTATTATTTTTATTATATTTATATCAAATATATTATCGAGTCGTGAAAACTATATCTATGACGTCTCGTACATTATACATATATTTGATCAATTATTATTTTTATTCCTGTTTTAATTCATAGTGTTGTCAGAGCACGCCAAAAATTTTCATATATTTTTTTTATATTAAATAATAATTGCGTTTAACGCGTGATTTATAATCACCCTGTAATATGCTCATGCAAGGACATATGTCTATAGGGCTTAGAAGCTGATTGATGAACATCCAATGTGACTCTTCGATATCTTAATCCTCACCATCTATCCCCATTCCAACACTACACACGTCTATCGTGACGTATACACACAAGCATAATATTAACATGCAGATTAACTATGTTTTACGTATTGATCTTTAGATGAGTAATCAAGTTTATTTTTAAATCTTTATTAATATTTCTTGAGGATATCTGAATTTATATAATATTTTTCACATGATTCTAAATATATATATATATAAAATAGCTGAATCGGAACGATTAATTAATTAATCGTTCATATAAAGCAATGTCTGGAAAATTACACCACTGTTTTATATAATATACTTTGTGTTATGAAAATAAAAGAAAATATAAACATCGACGATGTTTGAAAACAATTCTGTATTTCAGCAATTTGTCTTTAACTCATCGGTAGAGATACGTGATTATCGCATTTTGCGATAAATGCGACATGAAGCGGATAGACCGATAAATGCGATATAATTGCGAAATTTTCCGTATATCGTTTTCTTGAAGAATGATAAAGAAATTCCTCCCAGACTCTATAGTCAACTCTTGTATATTATCATGATGCCATACTTAGGTTGGTACTTGTTTTGTGATATAAAAGTGTAGCAAAAGGAAGAATTATGAGTTGTATGAGTCTGATACAAATACATTAAAAAATTCAATGTAAATTTGTTAGGGAGATATGCGATAAATTTATTAATTTTATTGATAAATTAGGATCTTCGTGCCTTTTCCATTTATTGTGGGATGAAATTATGGGAATAAAAAATTCTCTCAGTTATAACATAGGCAGTATTTTGTCATGAGCAGAAGCTACTTCTAAAACAAACAACACGCAAACTAGAATTAATAGATATTTTAAGTCGGTTTTCCGTAAAGTTTATTAAAACTCGAGTCACATTTAAATATAAATGAAACAATGTGCTTTATGAAACTTTAAATCATCTGTTCAACCCGCATGTAGCTAGTTTCCAAATTGATGAAACGATATCGACAATGAAACTTACCTTTGTTTACAACATTAACAACCACCAATGTTTAGAGGATAAAATTTACATTTTTAATAATTTATCATGTAATATTATGGGGTAAAAGTTGATGCTCTTCAACTTTTAGCAACAAAGATGAAACACTAAAATTCGGTACTTCCCTTCAATCAATTTGGGTCCTGCAAATAGTGTTGACATAAACAGTTTTAGTACGTACAATTTAATTGTTAACGATCGACGTACTAGATTTAAACAATCGTAGTAGAAACGTGCTCGATGATAAACTTTAATAAATTTTAATTAAACTTTTAATCGGCGTATTCTTGTATTTCGATTTAATTTCAAATGTTTTATATCAATATATTGTATATCGTTTAAAAAAATATGTATAAATTAGACTTTTAACTTCAAATTTGTAATTAAGAAATAAACGAAATAGATGCTAAAATTTGTCATTTAAAACGCTATTTTTTTTTAAAAATAGATGCTAAAATACTTGTCTCTACTCATCGGTAATCACAAAATCTCATCTGTTCATGATTTTTTTAAATCTTCATGAATTTGAAGAAGTGGTAGTGAGTCATATCAGAAAGCTCATACGCATCATATTTGTGGTATTTTTGGTCAAAAACTCTTTCCAAATTTTTCATTTTTTTACACACGTGTTATTCTACAATCAAAAATAAAGTAAGCATCCGATATGACTATCAATGTCAATATTCGTAAAAGTGTACCAATACAAAAACATTTTTTGATAATTTAACTCATACCGTTCGCTAAATTCGAAAACCTTTGATTAGACCTTCTACTTGATGTGGATTTTATCTTATGGCAGTTGTTATCCATCTGAGCAATCTCATCTCTGTAAAATAAAGCTTTTGTGCTTCTGGCGGCCTCCATAACTGAAATTGTTTCTTTAAACTTATCACTATCAATTAACACGAAACAAGATCGCCCTTTTATTAATACATTATTTTATTACAATCTATGAGGTATTCTTAATTTTAAAATATATAAAGATTTACACAACGTGAACCCCCGATTTTACATTTTGAGAGAAATTGTCAAAAAACGTTAAAACGAGGAAATAGATAAACAGGAGGCTGTAAATAATATAAATAATAACAACGTAAGAATATTTTTTTTATTAATAAAATCACACAAATTAGATTGGTACATAATTTGGGTTTTTTTACATAAAACTTACGATGCCAGTAATCGATTGAAAGTTTCTATATTTCTTGAATTCTATAAATTTATTGGAAGCTATTTTCTTCTTATAGATCTTCAATAATTGTAAAATAGCATTTAACCTACCCATGCCATGCTTATTTGGGATCCCAAGTTTTTGAAATTTTCTTTTGAATAACTCTTTTAATATAGATCCTACATACCACAAACTTTTTGTATTTGTCTAAAAAGGTCTAAAGAATAAATATTTTAAATAATCATTGACCTTTATTGTCCCTAATTGTGAACAAAAAATAAAAACAACAATATTCGCTTCTGTTGCCACGGGGGCGATATTTATTTTCGCTCGCATCCGGTACGATGTGCCAAGTGCGAGTGAAACGTACTATTTGACATGTGCCGCGAGAATTCGGCGGTCGCAGGGTTCGGCGAAATTAAAGTATAGCATGAAATATCAATATTCGCTGCTATTATAACTTTCGCGTTTATTTAATGTTTTTTTAAAAAATCGCGTTAAGTCGAGGACTGACTGTTTACTAAAATGAACCAAGACTATGAAAATTGCACTTAAATAATGGGAAAGTATGAATTATTTTTTCTAAAAGAAACATAGAAAACCAACCCAAAATATTAATATTAAAACAAAATTTGTATCGAATATCATTTATTAATTTAATTTGCAAAATCACAAGAATTTTGATGAATTTTAAATTAATCTGAAATATTTTCTTTCTATCGGTGTAAATCAATGTAAAATAATAATACTGAAACACAATCAAAATGCTGATAACAAAAAAAAATAGGACCACCATAAGCTAAACAAATAAATGTATACATTAAAACTGAGAAATTATTTATGTAGATTTTTAGAACGAAAACGTCATTGAGGATGAATATTTAGAGCGTCCACTTGAAACATTTTTTTGTGAGGATTCCCTATTTTTAACTTAATCCAATGCAATGCTTTATCTACTAAATGGTTCATTGTATTGGCCATAACTCAAATTAATGCAGATAGAAAGTTTCGTCTGCAACCCAGATTAAAATTATTTATTTCATTAAATATTATCTTGATTTGTGAATAATATTATACAACCCCAAATCTATCGTTCTCGTATACATCGTTATATTCATTGCCAAAATATGTTATATAATTCCGAGCTTATGATTTTTTTGGTGAATCCCTCAAAAAATGAACAACACATTTCCACTATAAATAAATTATAAATAACAAAAAAAAATCGAATTATATATTATTTAAAATATGATCACATTTTTGCTGATCGTATAAATACTCGAGTGTTAAATTAGGTAACCGAATTTGAGTATCTATAACCGTTTTCAAAAAAAGGACCTGCGACTCAAGTGGTCGAGAATTATTGCTAACAAATGTGTATTTAGTTCCACATAAGGTAGATATTTTATGGCGCCAATTGGCTGAAACAAAAAAAACATCCCTTAAATATATTTTTTATCATCGTCATAAACATAATTTATTGCATAATTTAAAAGTTGCGACAGAAATAAAGTTGGAAATGCTTGAAAATGCCAAAAAAAATTGCACGGACGACGATTGTAAGATGAATAAACATTCTCATGTGGCAAATGGGAAGTAATTATTAATTCCTGACAGGATGACAGAGGCGCCAACGATAAATCACAATGATCCGAAAAGAAGCGGTCAAGCGACACGTGTTTGACATATTGTCGGGAGTTCCTCTGAATTTTGTATTGCACAAATTTAGACAATGGCCCACATGGGAAAGTTAGCTTATATACACATAATGTGATATCTACAAAAAAAAGACCGACAAAAAAAAGACAGAAAAATTATTGATTTTAATACTTTGCTATATGGCAACCAATGAGGGGGCGAAGAAATTTTATAGGCGGGGCTTAGGACACGCCTACTGGGATTAAATTGGGGATAATGAAATAATTCAGCATAGTGTACATTTATTAATTACTTTAGTTAATCCAAAATTTTGCCCTACAATAAAAATTAGACTAAACTGAATCACAATTATCGATATTATCAATCATTACAAAAAACGATATAATGATCCCATATATTTAATACAAATTGGGTCTAATTAAAAAATAAACAAGTTAAATTTGAATTATATAGATCAATATATGCAACATCATTTAAATTGAGTATTGAATATAAATAAAATATCGACGACGATATAAATTAATTATTTCATCAGCAATCGATGCATTTAATAATTCTAATTTAGTTATATATTTTTGTTCATATTAGTTTTGATATGCCTCAATTAGTTTAATATTGTTTCTCATTCCTGGATCATAGCTAATATCTGTGAGTGTGATAAGGACGGACGATCTGATGATTGTGGGTGTGTCTCGTGTGGTTGCACGTGTCAGATTACTTCCCAGGAGAGTTTTCATCATCTGCATCCCCAGTCTTTTAGAGATCCTACCACGTGTAGTACTGTCCTACTAGCAGTGTACTATCGCGAGGGTGAACTCGTTATTGTTATTAAACATCGGATAAAAATGTGAGAATCACTACGTTTTATTATCAATGAATAAAAATATTATAATTATTTAAGTAATTAAATAAAGTGTTGAAAAAATATATATATTACATAAAAATTACGTGAATGATTTGTGCTAAAATATATTTTGATTTTGGCAATTATTTAAATATTTTAAATTTTAATAAATTAATATTAATACGTCAAGTTATGTCACATTGTGTGGTTGTAAGTAGCTTTCACACAAGAATGTCAATTGCTGTATAAACATTATTAAAAATGTCGTAAACAAAGCTACATGTGCTTTGCATGTGATACTATGTGAGTCTGTATAGCAGAGATCACTTTTATGGATTTATGTAAAGTAAAACTAACATTATTTACAAAAATAAAATTTACGTACATATCAAAAATACATACGATACTAATTAATATACTAAATGTGTATGTACACACATTTTCGCATCTTATAAATACAATCGACGATTGACAGTAAACAGATTTCTTAGAATCTTAATATTATTCGGTCGGCGGAAAAATTAACATTGCAATTAAAATATACACATTTTTGATATCTTATAAACACATGTGAATAGCTTGTTTTTTTTTACAGAAATATGTGCGAATTTTGTTATTGACTATAGTGATTATTAGTGTATTGTGCATCTGAGATTTTTTAAAATGTCCAGTTATGGATCGTGCTCTCCTGAAAGAAATATGGGAGAGATGGATTATTGCGAGCCGCAGTTTTATTGTCCAACCAATAGGCAACACTATCACAGCGTTCAGGATCTAAATTGTCAAAGTAAGTTTAATACTCTCATAATAATAGCAATAATAGAACGCATTTTATAAAAACATCTTTCATTCATCTCTTCGGCTTTTTGTTCCCGATTTTTAAAGAAAAAAAATATTTTTTCGCCTACGATAAGTATCATGAGCTTAACAAATTAATAATTACTGGTGAACATCGAGGATGTGCTAGAACGTCTCAATTTTGCTCTTGTGCAAATATTTATCTTCTCATCTCCATCATTTTGCAATAATTCATTCGCAATTTAAATTTAAATTAATCTGTTTCGTCAATACGGTTTTAAACTCAGTATTGACCCAAAAGATTTTATTAGTTACTTGAACCTAATTTTATTTTATTTAATTAAATGTCTTGTTTTTAATCAGATATCATATCAAATCCTATATATCAGGGTTTCCCAAAGTGTGAGCCGCGGCTCCCCAGGGAGCCGCGGTGCCCTTAAAAGGGCGCCGCGAAATATTCAATTACACAAATCGGCACATTTGTTGGAATTCCCAATTCCCGAAATTTTTTGGATTATCTTTTTGCGCTCGTTTTTCTTAAGAAAGTCAACAATTTTGAAAAAAATCTCATGTATTAAGGGAGCCGCGGAAAAATCTGATGTTTTAAGGGAGCCGCAAACCGAAAAAGATTGGGAGCCTCTGCTATATATGCTTCTTATTCATTTTACCAATGAAAATCTTATTTATATATTCGTAAAATACAATTAATGAGAGTAGAACGTAGTTTCGACCAAAATATCCAGAGTGGAAAAGCTTAATCAAATATAATCGTAATGATTTTCAAAATAATTTTAAATTTAAGTTTAATCGTAATAAATTAGCAATAATGTATGCGTGAAAACGTTCAATTTTTTAGCTAAATCTTTTGGGCCAATACGTTGATTAACTTTTATTTTTTTTAAATATGTACGCGTAACATTGAACCGCGTTATGCGGGACATGCACATTCAAATATACCTCCAAATTGTAATTGTTTGTAATATTTCTAGTGAGATGTTTGACGGATTTAGGATGAAGTTAAGATTTTGGTCACAAAAGCTCGACTCAATCCAAAATTCAACTCAAAAATTTCCCAATTTTCTTTTCTAACCAAAGAATCAAAAAAGTTTGATACATTTTTGACATTATTATGTAAAAAATTTGAATTCATTTTACACGTAATGATTTTTCGTCGGGTTATACTGGATCATGTTTTACGAGAGTTTTATTTTTTGCCGATTGTCCATTTATTATTTTTGGTTATTTTGGTATACCTAGCCCTGACGCATCTTGGCATCGAAAGCCATATTAGATTCTTATTTTATTGTAGACTGTTCAAAAGGTTTCATTTGATTTGACCGACACGAAACGTTTGATAGTTGTTCTTCTCCACAAGGAGCGGGAATTCTGCGGGACACCTTTAAAAACCGTGAAACTGAATACTTTGAACACATCTTTCTAATTCTGCAGATCATTATGGGGGAAAAGTAGAAGGTAAACGGTGATTGGGAAGAAAGAAACGGTTGTGACTCTACAATACTCGCAACTGTGCCGGATTTGGGGTTAAGAATTGTTCCAGCTCGCCAAATATCGACAAATGTATGGAGATAAAATAAGAACAAGTAAATCGCCTAAGTCAGAAAACGGACAAGGACCTAGATAAGAAGGCGATTTTTTACTTTAAAATTTGTAAAGGATTTTTTTGGCCTAAACACGTCGTACATGCCCCAGTAATTGATTATATTCCCGAAGATAACAATAATAATGAAAGAAAGCGCTAAACGCCATACTAAAAAATGATTTTTAACCGATTTATTGTATAATGGAAAATAGACCCCAAGCAAAATATGGATGAAATCTTCATTTAACTGTTTAAAAAAATGGATTATTCTACGATTAAAAATAGTTATTCATGATATGCTTCAAAATTTAGTCGATATTTTGGATTTTTCTACCGATCAACATGACGCGGCTATAGAAATGAATACTGATGTTTTTATTTATTTTTTCGCAATTGCAGACAATATAGGTCAATGACTATTTAAAATATTTATTCGTTAGACTTTTTTAGACAAATACAAAAAGTTTGTGACATGTAGGATTTATATCAATAGAGTTATTCGAAAAAAATCAAAAACTTGGGGCCCCAAAAGGACACGGGTAGGTGAAAGTGCTTCAAAAATTACTTTCAAAAGTGCTTTATCTAATAGGGACCACTTTGAACTATTAATATAGGGGCCTTCGACGTTAACACGAATGTGCAACAGGGCCCCCTGTAGGGCCATACCTTTGTACAAATCCTTAATTCGCAAATTAATCTAAAGCTCATAGTTTGTATGAAGATTGGAAGACTAGATAAAGAAGATTCGAAGGTTCTATCGAGTAATGGCTGGTTCGACAAATTTAAAATTAAGTATTTTTTAGATAATATTTAATTGACTGGAGAATCGGCTAATGCAAATAAAAATGAAACTTATTTCCTCATTGTCCAAATTGTAGATGTAGATGAGACGGGTTTATTTTTGATTAAAATGCCTAATCGTACATCCCTATTCGAAGGAAGAAACAGCTTCTCCTGGACCTTCCAAAAATTAATCGTAATAATACCTTGAAGGAAACTTAGCTAATGATTTAAAATTTAAGCTAATTTTAGTTAAAAAATTGTTTCCAGTCATTTGGAAATAAAAAAAAAAGCCAGGGTCTTTGCGTTAATATTTAAAGATTGGTTCATCTTTTTATTTAGAGTAATATTTTAAAGATAAAAATTTACAATTTAAAATATTGTTAATCTTAGACATTTCTCTAGGACATCCAAAATCTCTTTGTAGAATTTATACCCAGAAATCAATGTTGTGTTTATTCTTCCCAATACTACCTGCCTTATACAGTATATGGACCAAAAGTGATAGCTACATTTTAATAATATATTAGAAACAAATATGTTTATAAGTGTTTTTTAACATCCCCTATACTTTCGAACATTCGCACACATTTACAGAAACCAATTATGTGCAAAAGCCGCCCTATATTTATAAATAAATAAATATTTTTTGAGAAAAACCCGTATATTTTAATCCGTAATAAATTTATTTAAGTCTCTATTTATTATTTCATAATTCATCAAGATTAAAAAAAATGCACATGATTCGCAAATATCAATTGTTATATCCAATAATTAGTGATTTTAACATTATTCTTAGACGGTGTGTCCAGCAACGATGTAGGAGAGGACGATGTAAGTCGCCAGGTGCAATACTGGAGCAGAGAAGAATCACCAGGTCTTCAACCAACCACAATGTATCATCACCACAACTATGGACACTATAACAGCTATGGTATAATTAAAAAAAAATAAAGCATACATTAAATTAATTATTATTCTGGATGTAGCGGACACTTGCAATGCGCCATAGAACAAATTTCCTTGATCGCGAAACCATTAATGCATTCTCTGCAATATCTGGCACAACCTGTATATGATTAAAATGTTATTAAAATATGTTCTTATGGTGTAAATTATAAAAGAGTAATCAAGACGTACCTCGACTACCTATACGTCTGTATTTGTCCGGATTATATTTGTCATATTTGAGAGAACCAGCCAACGAAAGTCCGATCATAACCAATATTGTGAAAAAGAACAAAGCCTTCATGTTATTAAATAAATAACTAGATTCGTTCACGTGTCAAATAACATACTGAAACTCATAAACACAGACTTCTATTAAATACAAACTGATTGTGTTGAATCGCAATAAGGTCATTGTCTGATATCGCAGAGGTCAAATAAATAATACGTCATTGGGAAATATTGATTTATTTAAATTGTGCAATACGTAATTCGTTATTCATATATATTCATTTCAGGATATGAAGAAAATCATACGGCACACATGACCCCATCGGAACAGCACATGCAAAATTTTCAATTTCACATGAACGGCCTTCACCACTCGGCGTCTACTCCAACGTTGTCGTCCATGGATTGCGACATGTTGCCCGGTATGACGTCCACTGTCGTCAAAGAGTATGATGGTTATACGGAGACCATTGTGACGTCGGCTGGACCACCGTACGTCCGAGTAGTCAAACGAAGAAACACGGCGAATAAGAAAGAACGACGAAGAACGCAGAGCATCAACACTGCATTTTCAGATCTCAGAGAATGCATCCCGAATGTACCAGCCGACACGAAATTGAGCAAAGTCAGTATATTCACGACATTTGCATTTTTAGATAGTTGGATTTTTTAAAATCATTTTTTTTGTAAATGTTTAGATTAAAACTCTACGATTAGCGACTTCCTACATATCGTATCTCATGGGCGTGTTAGAATCCGATAACGAACCCGCCGGCGGATTCAGAGCTGAATTGACCGGAGCTGGATCCCGAAGGAGCAGATCGGATCAAGGACGATTGCTGCCGTCCAATAATAAAAATATGCAAAGGACCAATAATAATAACAATAATAATATAAGCAATAATAACAATCAGATCAAAATATGTGGACAAGACTCTGATACGAGAAGAAATAGCTGTGAGGTAAGAATAACATTTTATGCGATTAAGGAATATATTCCTATAATTTTACAATTACTGTAACAAGCACCCGCGGCAGATTGATTTTACGCATCTAGTGCAAAATAGTATTAGCCATTTTTTTGTTTTACGTTATTTTTGGCGTTTTTTAAAAGCCTTGTAAACATAAATCTTAACCAGTCTTGATTCTACTTATCATTACTGACTAAAAATCTTTAAATACACACGAACCTCCTATACCAGGGATGGCGAACGAGTACCCCGCGGGTCACAAAGTGACCCGCGTGTGAAATTATCGAACCCGCTTGAATTTTTAGATATAATTGTAAAATCCTTAATTTAATAAAAAATAAAATGATTTCTAACTGCTACTAATATCACTAGACGCCGCCATACATCTTAAAGAGCTAGAGTGCGATTAGGTTTATAATAGTGATAATTTTGCTTGTAAATTTTATTGTTAATAAAACTTGTAAGCCTATAAAATAAACCTATGTGACCCGCCACATGCATTTAATAAAAAAAAATATCAAATTTGACCCACTTGGGAAAAAGGTTCGCCATCCCTGTCCTATACCGTTGCTTAGTATAGAACGGCGTGTGAACAAACTATACGTAGAACAAGGTAATTTAACATATGTGAATGAAACATAAAAAAAACCGGAACCCAAATGTTGTATAAGTCTTCTATAAGGCGGTATTCTATATTGTGGTCTCTATCGCTTATAAGGAAGTTGTATAGTTTGGGAAAAACATACACCTGTGTGTGTGTTTCCAAAAGGGTTTTATTTTCATATTAGATTTTCAAAGTGATGTGTTGGCTCCACCGACTTAAAATAAATTTTGATTTAAAAGTTTGTAATCATCCGTCGTCTGTTTTCTGTGTAGTGTTATGCCAGGGTTTCGAACCATTATTTTTCTGTTCGGTTTTTGTTCAGGTAAAAAATATCATTTCGTTCCGCTTTTTGTTCCGAAAAAATAACGGTTTTTTTCAGTTATTAGTTCAAATCCGAGTGATTTTTTTTGTATTAAAAATTTATAACAAACCGATATGTGCCGTTATTACTTTTCGGTTCAACTCTAGTTATTCGTTCCGACAAAAAAAACGATTTTATGTTTTATAAAACACACAAACTGTCGTATAAAACATTTAATCAATACATATGCCAGTATTTGATTGCAATTAAGTATTGGAAAGTGTCAAACAATGACATTTTCTAGATCAAAAGAGCCCATCATCTTTAACAACCGTCTTGGGAACGTAACTCTTCCTAAGCAATCGTCTGTTAAAGATCTGGGTATTTGTGCTAAGTTAAAATTTAGTTTACATGTATCGGACGTGTGTATGAGATCGTCAAGAATGTTGGGCTTCGTTTTGAGAAATTCTCATCACATACGTAGCACCTTAGTCATACGAGTGCTATACGATGCATTGGTTCGGAGCTTGCTCGAATCAAGTTCCATCATATGGGCGCCTTATCACGCCACAGACTTTAAAACCCTTTAGTTTATCTTAATAAAGGAAAGATCTGTTAGTAAAATTAAAGAAACTTATTTTAGATAGTATAATCATTAAATTAGAAAAAAAACTAGCAGATAGATTTTTGAAATCGGTGATATTAATCGAACCGTCATGACGGCTCGAAACCAACGGCTCTGGCCCATGGGGTATATTTTGTATGAAAATAGACCAAACATTTCAAGTCGAGATATTGATAAATTCTTCGACAATACCTAGACATTTGTTTTAAAAATGGATTTTTCTAAGAATAAAATATTTTTCTACTAATCAATGTGACGCCTAAATGAGTGCGAACTCGACAATGTTCCGCCGCAACTGGAGCACATTACCGGCTCGTCGTATGTTGCATCACCACTAGTACATGCGTAATGTTTTTTCTCGCTTGCATCCGGTACGGAGCGATAAAAAACATCGCGCATAGAAACTTATATTGTTGTTGTTTTTTTCGCAATTGCGGACATTAAAGATCAATGATTATTTATAATTATTCTTTAGACTTTTTTGGACAAATACTCGTTAAAAGTTTAGAACATGTTGGATTTATATTAAAATAGTAATTCGAGTAAAATCAAAAACTTGGAGTCTCAAATAGTGATTGTATTTAATTTATATTATTTTATCTACTTACTTTCATAAATTGCGTATCACCTATAGATGGAATTGATTTATAATTGCTTCCCCCGCGTTACTAAAGGCGTTTGGAAACATACCGCCATTGTTTGATAGTGCAGCGACAGCATTGGGAAATATCACATTGGCACTTGACAACATTCGTCTCTATTATCCGCCGCATTTTTAATTTTATTGAGTGTTTTTTTATTGCCATCGGATAGGGGGGCGTCGCCCCCGTGGCCCGTGTCCCCGTCCCTCGGGAACCTAAACGGCGCGAATTACTGTCACAACAGATTAACGAACCGCAACCCAAACCATTGCAGATTGTTTACGGTCCACAAAGGCCACCGTTCAAATCTAATTACGATCTAATGTGCGATAATTCAATTCCTCATAATGGCGACGATACGAATAATTCAATTATATTGAAAGGGGTTGATCATGAAAAATAAATTTTAGTGGGCGTTTGATTCACAAAGATCATTATGTGATAACCCAGAAATGATGAATTAATAATAATAAACTTAATTTAAAAAAATATATACATTGGATAATGGCCGTTAATTGTGTTGCGCAATACAAAACGGCAATCCATTTGTGTTCCGCCATTTTAAATTTATGACAATTGTTTAAAAATATAATATTATATTTTTATACACCATAACATTCTATGAACGTTACTAAGTTTTATAATTACGCAGCCGTCTTTCTCGTGAATTATGACGGCGCCAACTAATAACCATCCAATCGCTCGGCCCAGATAAGGAATTGTTCCTGTGGGAAAGCGAACGGCTCAAGTGGAAACATGTGCAACTCATGCCAAAGATCTTACCGATATCCTCTCCAAGAAGCGAGGAATGCCCCCTTCGAGTCAATGCTCTTGATTTTCCCAAATGCGTTCGAAGAGAGGTCATTGCGTGACAAAAAGACACATGTACGTTTTTATATTCCAGCCACATGTATCATTTTCTTATTCTCAGATCCAATCGAACGGCCAATCGAATGCTGAGCCAGTGCGGAGGGCGAAGGGAAGAACCGGATGGCCGCAGCACGTCTGGGCGCTGGAGCTGAAGCAGGAGCAGAATCTGTGAATGTTCATGCGATATATACGACTGAATCCATTTGTAAATATTATTTTATTTGTAGTATTTTAATTGTAAGACTTTGATGCAATAAATTGATGTGCGAAACGAATCGTGGTGATTTATTTGATGGATCATATTTATATTTAGTACTGCAGTCATCTCATTGCCAGACGTTCTCAGAGATATTTATTAATTTATTCATATTTTCAATGTAATTTCATTGTATATCTGACATCATAGATGGAAAAAGAACAATATCCC
This sequence comes from Philopotamus ludificatus, assembly GCA_022495035.1. NCBI lineage: Eukaryota > Metazoa > Arthropoda > Insecta > Trichoptera > Philopotamidae > Philopotamus > Philopotamus ludificatus. The sequence continues at coordinate 54,378 of JAGXCT010035653.1, read as the reverse complement.
GATCATATTTGATTACATTTATTGAAAAATATTGTAATTTTCTATTAAATATCCCCAATATCCGAAGATCAACAATTTCAAATGCGTCATTTGTAACCAAAATTTGCAAATATAATTGGCGCAATTATTCACACGAATGCGTATAGTAAATAGTCTAATTTTATATATAGAGAGAAAAGTATATAAACGAAACTTGGGGAAAGGAACCAGATGGCCCAGCGCGTGCCTCGCCAGACCACCACTATTTATGTGCGGAGGTGGTGCAACTACGGATCCTATTATCATTAACTTCCCATCCTCGGGGCCATTTGTTCAGCTGATGTGTAAACACGACACGGTTTCAGGTGTATTCATATCCGTTATCATCTCAGGAATCTTCAATGCGACCACAATGTTAAAACGACTCGTATGTATGACCGGAAGAAGGTACAATCGAATTTCTTTTTATACGTTTCTCTCGTATATGATTAAAATAATATTACTATATCAGCCGGAATCATCACTCGACGAAAAGACGTATGTGGGGGCGCGCCGACAGGGTCCGGTGCCTGTGTGCAGAATTTTAATTGGCGTCCTTGTAATCAACACCTCCCCCTCCTGGCCATAAAGTTTCATAAACGATGTTACAAACCATAGTAATTCCTAAATATTTATTTTGCTTAACTTACATAAAATCAATTTACAGTGGAACCTCTCATAACGAGCATAATTCGTTCCAGAATCTTGCTCGTTGTGTGAAACACTCGTTAAGCGAAACTAATTTTCTCATATAAATCAATATAAAACACGATAATGCCTTCCATGCGAATTTTTTTTTTTAACATTTATTCAAATAAAATTACATGTTTATAAATTGTTGAAGATCGTAACAACCTGGATAAAAAACATTTTTAAAAATCGAAACTAGCTTATTATTTATTAATTTATGACAAATATTTTTTTTTCACTAGAAAGCTGTCTAGAGACATTTGTTTTAGCCGACTCTTTAAAATTTGGTGAAAATGTGACACAGCGTTATCATTGAATATGTTTGCAGCACGCATAGCCACCTCTTTATTAGGATGATGCTTCTCAATGTACGATGAAACAGTTTCCCATGCTTTCAGCATTTCTCTTATTGCGTCAGAAGATTGTTTTTCTGCTACTTCCTCTTCCTCCAAACTCTCCTTCATAACTTCTTGCTGTGAAATACGATCCAACACACACAAGTGCGTCATACGTTTGTGATTTCCCCCTTCTGCGTCACTCGTTATGCGAAATGTCGCTCGTTAAGGGAGCAATTTTTTCACTTTTTGTTTTGCTCGTTATGCGAATTACTCGTTATGCGAGGTGCTCGTTAAGAGAGGTTCCACTGTACTATAAAGTATACAATTTTTAATTCAAAACATTTAAAAAATACAACAATACACCAGAATTGAATTTAATAGTTTTAAAATGTATTAAAACATATAATAGAACACGTTTCAACGATTGGCGACAACTAAATTATAAGTACTAAAGAAGCGTTCTGCATTTACACTGTTTGCAGGACACCAAATTTATTGTATGGCAGCATTGCCAAATTCCACATGTTTCATTTTTGGGGCAAGTAAAACCAAGCAAAAAAAGTTCTACTTTTACCCCACTTTTAACATTTGATACTTAATTGTGAAAAAAATGAATAACGTTCTAAACATCTAAACAAACCCAATCGTTGGATTATTTCATTAATGGCGCGACATTTCAGTGCTAGCATTCTTGAAATCCTTTGTAACTAGGATGACGACTTGATTAAATGTCATACATACAATTTAAAAAATGTAGAAAGATTTTTTTTAAACATGTAATATAATAGCAAATTTACAAAGCTTTGAAAATATTGATAAATAAAACATTTAGTGATTAGAATACAATTAATGTATTCCGGGTTTTCAGCGTGTAAGCGAAACGAATATTATTTCCAATGTAAAGAAAGAGAAAGGGCCAATAGGGATGAAGTTGATGAATTAGAAATTATCAATCGTATTAGTCACAACACGGCATTAAATACTGTTGCCACTTTACTAAGCTCATAAAATAATCCAGAATTGTTAAAAGATACTTGTAAGCAAACCAAAATCACAGATTTTTCTAATAAATATTAACTATATTTTTATTCATAGAATAATCCATTTAAAAAAAAGAATAAATTCGTCATCAATATCTTGACTTGAAATGCTTAGAGTCATTTATACATTATAAATCGGCCCTCTTCGGACGACGCGGTTGTTTTCGGGCCATTGTGGCAGATTGGTTAACAAGCCATTCCTGTCCCCGGAGGAAAGGAAGACTAGGACTGATGTGGTTGGGCTGTGGATAGCGGGAAGTCGCTGAGATGGCGATGAGAGGATTATGAGATGGAAAATGGTATTGAATCAAGCCAGGGCTCTAAAATTCGGCTGATGTGCATGTTGATGAATTTTTTTCCAATATTTTCAAGGTTAAAGATATCTAAAAAATTATGAATGTAAATAAACGAATAATATGGGATTATTTAACATTCCAAAAACCATGTCCATGGTCCTCCATAGAGGGAATCATGCACGTGGTCACGATCCTCAGATATGAGGGAAAGTGGATTAATATCTTATATAAAAATATATGTAATCGCTTCACGACTCAATAAAAAAAATTAACATTCTTCTTGTTTAGGTGGACTATAAAATAGAACGATGAATTTGAAAACGATAGATCGGGATTACAATGTACATATAAGTAATAATATAAGAACAATCTGTTATTATTGTTTAAATTAACCGCTACTGAGCTTAGTTAGGTTAACCTTCCGCCAAAATCTTTAAAATCTTTATCAAACCTTTATATGACCGAATGGCGCTTTGGAATTTACTGTAACGCCATTAATCCATCGTCAAATAAATAATAATATTTTTTTACTGAGCTCTTATAAATAATAAATGACTTGATAGATTTATTAAGTATTTAAATACATATTGAAGTAATTATTCTAGTAGCTAGTAAAGGTATGAATAAAAAAAATCAAATGAACAATATTGCCATTCATGCGCACATATATCACCGGATATCTGCAGGTGAGTTATGTGTCAATGGTCTGGATCATTCGAGCATGATGCATGTAATTCAAGTGTCAATAAAGATCAAAAGGTGTTATTTTCAGCCGGACCAAAATCCAGATGCGATCTTGCAACAGACCGCGGCAATAAAAATGCCTCGACCGTTTATGCCGCTATTAAAAACATATAAATTAGTACACGAATTTATCATTCCACATATATCCATGCGCAACAAAAAATCTCGTTTCGAATGACCCGCAAAATTAAGATAAATGAGAATGCATTTAAATGCATTGCGCGCACGATTTATTGCGCCGGATCACAACGGGGAAAAAACCGACATTATTATTCGGGGGGGTGAGATTATTTGGAATGTTGATTTTGTCGCCAATTAGCGCGTGCCAACACTAGAATAATTAGACGGTGAAAAGTAGCGGCTTTTTTTAAATTGACGTCGCGGCTGTCGCGTGTAATGTGTCAACAGCCAGCTACTATTACAGAAAAAAGGGTGTAATTGTTCTGAAATCCGATGCGCTCATTTCTAAACGGAGATCTAATGATATCGCCGTAATTACATTTTAAAAATATAACGATTTAATTATAAATAATATTTTAATTTACTTTGTATTGAAAAATGGGGTTGCAGTTCTTAATATAGACGTTTTCTGCCACTGTCACTAATAATGTAAATTGTATACAAATTTGTACGATGTTTTTATCACCTCAAGTAGCAGTTAGTAGGTTTTATGCAGGATGTTTACACGAAAATCAGTTGAAATTACAAGATCGCCTTTTTTCAACATTTAACTTGTTGTCTCAAAATAAACACTACACACCTATCCGGTTCAAATAACTCGTGTATATTATACTGTTGCCAAATTTAAACAGTGGCAATATACAAAGATTAAGTGGCGGCATTGATTAACTGAAAATGTGTAATTTAATATTATTTAGCTGAGTTGCTAAAAAACGTTTCAAATTATTATAATTTTTATTGAAAGATCCGTTTGCTGTTTATACAAAATACATATGTTAATACCCGAAATGCTATAAAAAACATGTTACCGAATGCACTTGAATCTGATAAGGGAATTGACAGCTGGAATGGGTTTCTTGCAGGAGAATACTTGCTACTGTTTTCTGTCTTATTTTGTTTCCTGTATATGTGATCACCCTTGTCATCTACATATGTATTTCGCACCATGTTTAGTAATTATACAAGGTTTGGTCAGAATGAAATTTTCAATTTATAAGTCTTGGTACATTTGTCCCTGGCGAATCTTGACATTGGATGCTCAATTTAATGTTGACTGTCGAAAGGTTTCATGTACTTTGATGTAGCGATTTTGGCAAACATTATAAATTTGGAAAGATTTTTTGAATAAAAACATTATCGCTTGTGATGCCTCAGCCTCATAACTTACAGGACATGGCTCCCTGTAAATTCTTTCTATTACTATAGATAAAAAAAATACACAAAAGAGACCATTGGACAACGTTGAGTAAATAATGATAAAATTGCCGAAAGAGCTAAACACCAAGTCTAAAATTTGGATTCTAGAAATACTTTGAAGCTTAACAAAGCACTGACCCAATATATCAGGGGTAGCCTACCTATGGCGCATACCTAGATGGTAAAACTAGAGGATCAGACATATTTGAAAAATGATATAATAGTAAACTCATCAGTGTGCGTACTGACGAAGCGCCGTCAATAATAGGTAAAGCCAATGGCACTCTGCATGATCTTTTTTAAATCGTCCTGTACAAAAGTATTACTGAATTATACACTAAGAGGCACTGTATGGTAAAACTTTAAATATTTAGCATCTTATGTTACCGGTTGTAAAATTGATGAATAAAATCAGGACAAGAGTATTAAACAAATGAAAATTCAGAGAATATCGTGAGTCTGATCTATATATTCTGAGTAGATTTTGGAAATTAAAAATGTTGTTTATATTTCTTTTAGAACAAGAAAATTAAGTACTAGATGAAAGAATCTTATTAATTGATAAAAACTGGCTATGTGATTGGCATTTCGATGTTACTAGCTATCTTAGTGAAAAACATGTAATTAAAGGAAAAACGTAGATTCCGATTTAAAAAAAACTGGGTAACAAAATAAAACGGGAATGTAAAAATTGAACGCAATTAGCAGGAAAACGTGAATCCTGGGCACGTAAAAACGGGGTTTCACTGTAATTTAAAAATACATTTATTAACCGATCCGTCATGGCGGCTCAAAACCAACCTCGTCGTCCGATGGGAGTCTATTTATAATGGAAAATAGACCCCAAGCATTTCAAATCAAGATATTGATTAATTCTTCATCAATATCGAGTCGTGAATATCTTCGAGTCGTGAAGCGATTACATATTATTATATTTTTTTATAAGATATTAATCCACTTTCTCTCATGTCTGAGGAACGAGACCATGTACATGATTCCCCTTATGAAGGACTATTGACATGGTTTACATGGAAATATATAGTGCAGTGGTTTCCTGTTGCCTTCTCTGCACCGCAGTGATTTTTTATACTGAAGAGCGCTGCTGTCCGGTTTCCAGGACTTTTTTGAAATGAAGGTCGTCAGCCTTCATCCCACCCCTCTGTTGACCAGCGCCACCAAGTATTCAGAATTGTAAGAATAAAAATAGTTATTCATAATATGCTTCATAATTTGGCCGATATTTGTGATTTTTTAACTAATCAATATGATGCGTAAATGACACGCGCACTCGGCGATGTTTCGCCAGACTGAGCACACACCGCCGGCATGTTCTCGAGTTCTCGCGACACGTGTCACTAGTACGTTTCACTCGCACTTGGCACATAGTATTGGATGCGAGCGAGAAAAATCATCGCGCCCGTGGTAACAGAAGCGAATATTGTCGTTTATTTTTCGCAACTACGGAAAATAAAGGTCAATGATTATTTATTATATTATACTTTAGACTTTTTTAGACAAATACAAAAAGCTTGTGACATGTAGGAATTATATTAAAAGAGTTATTCGAAAAAATCAAAAACTTGGAGTCTAGGTCTAAAATCAAAATGCTTCTGACAAGATTAATTTCCTAACATTTTAGTAAAGGTGTTATGGCACATCTAAACTCGTATGTGAAAAAAATGGTGCATGATATAAAAGGTTGGTGACCCCTGCAATATATGATGTATCCGATGGGGGCTACTTTGAAGTATAAAAAAAGTTTTTTCATCTTATTTATTTATCATTTTTTATCTGTAATGTAAAGTTTTTTGCTATTTTATTTACTAAATTTTATAAATCATCCCAAGACAATTTTCACGATGTTAAATTTTGGATATTTATAGTGAAATTCAACGGTGTAAATATTTACATGAATTTTTATCTTGTTCATAATCAACGCCCACCATTAAAATACCATTTTACTACAATGTAAACATAACAAGGAAGATTAAAAAAAGCATGTGTTATGCATATTTTGTTAATTATAAAGTCACAGGATAGCAATGTAGCACCATCTTCAAGCTGAAAACATACGCGCTGAAGTGTAAAGGTTTGAAAATGTGATTAAAAAATGATAATTATTATAAAAATATATTTATTAAAAATTCACCATAACAAAATCCGAATAACAATAACTATAACAATATATGCTATTGTTAGTTGTAAAACATATCGTTATGCAAAATATATAAGAAACTGATAAGTACTTAACTAATAAGTTGTCAACTTGTGAAAAAAATCCTTCATAACCGTCGTAACTGATTATATATAACTTATGTTTAAGCAATTAACCCAATACACGATTAAAAATATGCATATTTTACATTAACAAATTAATGCAATACAAAAATAAACTTAACATTGCCATATATTTTTTAAAAAATATTTTAGAAAAATATAAATATATTAATTTACGAGTTCTATAGAAAATTGTATTTATAAAAAGTAGTAGTAGTAAAGTAAAGGTAGGGTTTTTATTACAAAATTTAATTGAGATTGAAATGAGAATAATTAATAATTTAAAAAATAATGTGCATTTATGCATTACACAAACGTGTTTAAAAAATTTAAAGTCAGTACATTATTTATGAAATAATCTTTTATAAAAATCTAAGAATTAATATCAAACACAATACATTTCAAAAAAATTCAGAACAATATGTTTACTGCAGAAAATAAATGCATACTATTAAAAATGATCTCTATACACTTTTACTTATTAAATTTGTGACTGATGAATTATTATCAAAGTATTATTTCAATCGCGGGAATAGAACATGACTACGTATTGAATCGCAGCACATTGATTTACATTAGATATTTTCACATAGCCATTTTACGCACCATGTAGTTGAGAATACCACCATTTTTAAAATATGTAAGATCAACTTCGGTATCGAATCTGATGATAACATCGAATGTACGACCATCATCAACCTATGAACAAAAAGGCAAAAATTAATATCTACAATTACTTCATAATATAGCATAATCATTTTCAATTTACATCAACGGAAATTATTTGTAGAGGTTTAACGACTTCCGGTAATTTTATGGAGAATTTTTCTTCGCCAGTCAATCCGAGTGTTGTAGAATTCTGCTCTGCGATGAATTGCAAGGGAATTATTCCCATGCCGACGAGATTAGAACGATGGATGCGTTCATAAGATTCAGCTATTACGGCTTTAATTCCCTACAACACAATAATAAATAATCAAAAAAATATTACATGTTTTAAATAAGCCATTATGTTAATGACAGTACCAATAAATAAGGTCCTTTAGCTGCCCAATCCCTACTAGATCCTGATCCATAATCTTTGCCGACTATCAAAATCAATGGCACCTCTTCCTCGGAATATCTAATAAAAGTTTAATTGAATTAATAAATAAATATTCTATATTACATGAAGAATTATTTTAAGTACCTCTGAGCACAATCGAACACATCCATTATATCACCACTCGGAATATGTTTGGTCTTTGGTCCAGGAGGTCCACCTAACAATTTATTCACTATTCTCGTATTAGCAAACGTACCTCTTGCCATAATAGCATCGTTTCCTCTTCGAGAACCGTAAGAATTAAATTCTCTTGGTGTTAACCTTAAATAAAAAAACAAAAATAAAATATATTTTATGAAAATTGCATAGATAATGAAAATATTAAATATTAACCCTCGGTCGGAAAGATATCTTGCAGCCGGACTGTTTCTGGCGATGCTTCCTGCCGGTGAGATGTGATCCGTGGTCACCGAATCTCCAAGATGCAAAAGACACCGGGCATTATTTATATTTTTTATTGTTGGTAATTCCTGAAAATGATTACAATAATCATAACGGATCCAAATATTCATAAAAAAAAATATAGTGGAACAAAATAATACGTACTTTGGTCATTCCCTGGAAGAATGGTGGATGTTTAATGTATGTCGAAGATGAGTCCCACGGATATAAATATCCACTAGGTGCTTTTAGAGATTGCCAAGACGGTGAACCAGTTTCAATTTTGGCATAAACCTTAAAAATAATAAATTAAAATTACTCTCTAATACTTTGTCCGTATGGTTAAAGTCGTATCGTACTGTACCTCCTTGAACATTGCAGGAATAACATATTTGCATTCAATCTCTTGAATTTCATCTCGGGTCGGCCAAATATCAGCAAGATAAACCGGGGTTCCATCAGATTTCTTACCTGAAACATTATAATTATAATTATATAATCAATAAAATTATTTTATGCAACGTATATTGAGCACTAACCCAAAGGTTGAACCGTGAAATCAATGTCAACAGTTCCGGCAATTGCGTAAGCGATCACAAGAAGCGGAGAAGCGAGGTAATTAGCACGGGTGTTTGGATGGATGCGTCCTTCAAAGTTTCTATTACCCGATAGTACACCACAACATACTAATTCATTCTAAAATTAATAAAACATTTTATATGGAAGTTTCACATGGGGATAAATTAATATTACTTATATACCTGTTCGATGGTGTTTGCAATGTTATCTTCGATCGGTCCCGAATTTCCGATACACGTCATACAACCATAGCCGACGACGTCAAATCCTAATTTTTCCAGATACGGGATTACACCAGATTCCTAAAAAATATTGCAGCATTTTAAAACATTAATCTGAATAAATTTAATATGCTCTATTGATAAATACTTGAAGATAATATGTGACAACTCCAGATCCCGGAGATAATGACGTCTTTATATACGGCATAACTTTTAATCCGAGTTCAACAGCTTTTTTTGCTAAAATACCTTTAAATCGAAATATGTACAAGATGATTAATTTTATAACCGTTATAATTTAATAATTGTAATAGGCATACCGGAAAGAATGGACATTTTTTTCGTAGACTGTTTTTGGGAATTAGTTGAGCTTCGACTGCTGTATTTAGTGATATTTTGGTGGTTATACTTACTATACTTATTTTATGATTTATAAAAATTAAATTACAATGGATCAACTTTCAGTGGGTGAAAAATTAATTTGTAATTCAATGCTTTATCATTTTTTGAAAAAAAGAGACTACAACAATAGCCATTAAAAATATTTTTGGTGTACTGGGGGATTATTTGAATGTTTGCAAATGTCAAAAATAAAAAATAAGTAAAATTTCGATTTAAAAAAAAAAAACCCAAAAATAAAAAATAAGTAAAATTTCGATTTAAAAAAATAAACCCAAAAGTGGAAAACCTAGTAAAGTGGTCGATGGTATAATCGAGTGCCAAAATTGAAAGTAATCCAACTTTAACTATTGAAAAAATTGTGCACAATCTCAAATACCCATGGTCGAGTCTTCAAGAGCATCTTAAATCGGCAAGGTGCGGAAGCTGAAGAAATAGATACTGCATGAGCTAATTGTAGAAAGTCCAAGCGATCAAATAATCGCATCTATAGTAAATGGAATCCGAAACACCGTTTTTCCAAGACCGGATAACTGGAGATGAAAAATGGCTACTTTACTTCAACCAAGAGCGCATAAATCAAAGACTATCAAAGTAATATCAACCCCTAAGATCAGCTTCACAAAAAAACCTTTTGTCTGTAGGGTGGGACTGCAAGGGTATAATTAATTTTGAAGCTCTTAAACCCGGCCAAACGATAAATGTAAACTTAACCATGTACTGAATCGTTTAGGGGTGGAAATAAATAAAAAACGATCTTCTTTCGTGCTTCGAAGGTATTAAAATATTGTCAGTTAGATAGAAAAACGTCACATCTTATAATGGGAATTATATTTTAGAATATTATGAATTTCTTTCCAGTGCTCCCAATAGAATTATATAAAAATGTACCTGCTCCAAGCATAACGCTTGGGTTGCTAGTATTTGTGCAGGATGTAATCGCTGCTATTACTACGGAGCCATGGTTTATCGTGTATTCCTTTTTGTCATGGTAGGTGAAAGAGCCGGATGATGATAGCTTATCTTTTGAAATTCCAAAACCTTTGAATCCCACCTGAAACATATCATTGCATCTTTAATATTAAATACATAAATATACCATTAAAGATACCATTGATTAACATAATAAGATAAGAAAAAAATCTTAGGAATGAGGGAATACAAATACAAAATAGAAAGTATATATTTATGTTGACAAATTAGTATAATAGGCTGGCATTTCTAAAATTATGAAATATTTATATGTAATTGATAAGCATATCATCCATAAATAGATTTAGGTGAAAATTTCTAAATACATGTATTGTATACGTATTACTAAATATATACTCCAATATAATTTTAAATACTATTTCATAGAATTAGAAAATTATAAAGCTATTTAATGAATTACGTAATATTTTCTATTGAGTGATATGAATATAATGACACATTAAAATATAATTAAGCAATGTTAGCACTTTGGCCAAGTGAAATAGATTTTTTTACATTTTATTAATTGAGCTGACAACTTGTCAATCCTGCAAAGAATATCAAATTCTAACAAAAATATGTTATCAGATGAGTAATCAATTTTTTTTTTTATATATGAGCCTTGTGTTACGTTTGTTTTTACAAGAACAGCAATTTAATTTAGCATAATTATTATACTATAAAAAAAATCGAGTTCAGCAAGTTCAGTAGTACAACTGAATTAGAATTCGAAAGACGCATAAAACATTCAAATAAAATAAATAAATCTATCAAAAATCGTATTGTTGAAAAAATCATCGCGATTTATTGAATGTTCGAAAAAATAATACAAATAAGGCAATATGAGATATATATATAGAATATATGTATTCAGATAAGAAAGCTCGATGATTTCGCAATCACAATACAACAATCCCTTATCCAGGGGTCGTCAACTCATTTAATAATTCCGTAAACTTTAAGTGCGGTAAAATATTCTTTGAACGAATTGGTTCAAGATGCGAGTTACAATTTGCGATAACATTCGATACGATTATTTACAAACAATGTTTGTTTTAAAGTCTGAAACCCGACTCGGCATTCCGTCATCCCTAGATATACATTCGCATAATATACGAACGTGACATTTTCGCAAAGCATTGAGTGCAGCATATATCCAAGTTTTTTGCATTGCGAGAAATGACCAGTTGCAGGCGGAGTTCGGTCAGAGTAAGTGGATTTAACTTTAAAAATACACAACATATGAAACATAACCTAGAAATGCATTGTACATGAAATGATCATAGGAACAGATTTGCGTTTGTGAAAAATGATAGATTAAATTACAATATTGTTTAAACTAAAATATTTTTTTTTTATTTTATTTTAAAATATCTTATAACAATAAATTCACAGCTTTTATTTGGAAAATAATTTTATTAAATTGATTGTAAAAGTTTACAATTCCTGATATTGGAAACTATAATGAGTGAAACTATTACAAATATTTATTAGTTATTAGAAATTTGTAATTAGTGGCAGAGCTTAGGTATAAAAGGGTGGAATCAACAGTTCAAAATCACTTCATTCCGATGAACAGTCGAATCAACTACTTCCAAGTCGTAAAATATATATTCAATCCGTATCAAGTGACAAAAATAATATAATGCACATCATGAAATATTTTATTTCAACGACCGTCGTTGAATCAGTATACGACGATGGCATCATATGCAGCGTAAGCACTAAAATGTATTTTGCATTTATATCAAATATGCCGAACAACGAACGGTAAGTCTTTTATTTATTATATATATATAAATATATATTTTTTTTTAAATAAATATATTGTCAATTTATCAGTCGTATTGAGGTTCATAAGGTGAAAGCAACAAAGCCGAGTAGATATGTTGGTGAGATTGACAGCAGTTGCGAATATTAACATTCTACATAGAAGGAACTCGCGGTGTGATATGTGATTGTATCGACTTCATATCACAGCTGTAGTATCCTTCTATGTGGTAATGTTTTAGACGAGTGCTCCGTCCGATACCAGGAAATTTGTTTCTTCTATGCTGCGGATGTGACACTGTAAATATTACGTCCAGTGACTAGATCGTACATTCGAATCTTAGAAGTGATATGTGATAATTTGTTTCCGTTGCGCATTCCACCGAGCAATGGACTATATCCATTTGGTATTATTATGAATATCACTGGACGTTGTCTATCGGCCGGTGAAATGCCGACCGTCGAGCTTATCGGTATTTATTTATCTGCATAACCAATGGATTAACATTGAAGGAACTTTTGATGTGATATATAGGCTTAATTATATCACAGCCATTGTTGCCTTGCATGTTGGACTATTATACTATTTACAATACAAGAAAAATGTTTTACAGATCCATATAATCATCAGATATGACTAATTCGTTTTGGCGAATTTAACTCAGTTGGTGTATTGTATCATCACTGGGTAGAAATTTGTCGGAATGAGCAGTTAACATAACTCCGATGCAGATTATAAACAGCGTACAACAATTAAATTATACTTCACATTGGTATTCTATCTTATGAGTGGTGTTTCGGTTTCATAAAGCTAGAATACTGGTGTAAAGTTAAATTTATTCAAACCTCAACAATAATGTCTATGTTCAACTTGAAAACGATATAGTGATTTTAACCCAAAGTACATATAACAAATACATTTTGCCTGAATGTATTCTCGACGAACAAAATTCAGTTTGATGGATTTATTTTATCATCACTGGGTTTTGTTTGGTGTATAATATTTTCAGTATTTTCATCAGTCTAAGCCCTATGCAATTGTGATAATATATTATATGCATAATATAAATGATATGTGTATCTTACCTTATTTACAAGACATTCATTGAAATCTTTCTTCATATCCGAGACAGAGACCCTGTCTTGGGGTCTTTTAGGGCCACTAACCGAAGTTACAACTGTACTCAAGTCTAATTCTACCACCTAAAAAAATAATAAACATAAGTTGATTGAGAATAATTTAAATTTAATTTTGAAATTAAACAATCACTAGTTAAACGACAATCACATCTAAAGAGTCTTTCGATTCTAGTAAATAATTCAAGCACCTTTAAACATGAACATTCGAGGAAAATCAATTAACATCATTTATTTTTAAATCGTCTCTTTGGTATTATTCATGATCTTTTTATAATTATTCCATAGATATGTTTAATTTAAATTATATGACAATTTGTGATATTATAAAAAAGTGCAACCAAAACTTTGGAAAAACATCATGAGAATGTATTTTGAACAAACTGAATTCAGTTTGATGTGTATTCTATGATCATCACTGGATTCTGTTTGAGGCATAATACATTTGAAGGTTCATCAATTCCAAAATACAGTTAACCCTCAATTATCCACGCTAATAATGGAGGTGTGGATAATCCTAACTATTTATATTCATTTCATTTTTAAATTTTATTATACAATAATACCTCTTGTTTATTAAGATAATCTGTGCTTTCAGTTTGTTTACAGGAGTCTTTTAACGATTTTCTAAGAGCTACTATATTATTATATTTTAATCCTAAACAATGTAAAGTAATACCCCCGATAGCGCGAATTTGAAAATGAATAGCGGAATTCACCCTGATAACGCGATCGCATTCTATTCATGCATAGCTCGACCGTAAACTCTATGTCATTTGGCTGGGTTGATCTCGCTCGCACATATATATGTTCTCATGTGTGCGAGTGTTCTATGTGTATGTCGGCAATCGCATGCATGGCAACCGAATATTTCATTCATCTAAAGATTCATAATATTTTTTTTACATTAGTTTTGGCAGATTTGTATTTTTTTTCAAAATCTCCTAACCTAAATTTTGTATGTGCTTCATTATCGATAGTTGTTTCCCAGCGCAGTCCCAACTTTCGCGCTATCGGGGGTATTACTGTACTTCAATAAAATCTCAACAAAAGTCAGTGCTAAGTTGTACTTTTTTTTAAAAAAAAGGTGCGGGAGCTCACTTCTTGTCAAGCTTTTAAACAAAGGAAAATCAAATTCAAATCCAACTTAGCCTCGTAAAACAAAAACGTTGTGTAATACAAATCCGTGTATTACGGAGTTTGAAATTCATACAAAGATAGTCTTTGCGTTCCAAAAATTATTAAAGTTTGTTAATATCCTATATTTTTTTTATTAAACAATCGATAAAATATACATTTACATATTTATTGAAAAAACTTGATAACATATATATAATAGATCATTTATTCATCATCGCTATCACTAACAATTCTATGTTCGTACTCTTTTTCGAGATCTGTTGTGAGTGTTTATAATTTTGGCGAATTCTGAAGTAAATTTTTTGGAAGATTCCATGTCAGCCAATGCAATTTCTTCTTGAATTTTTATATTATGAGAAAAATTATGATTGCTGATCTTTAGATGACGATTGTTCAGTTCTTTTTAAATTATCATAAATTTTAGTGCTCTTTGAATGTTTCTGTCTATAGGTATGTTTTTGTCATTGCAGATTGCTATCCATATCATAAGAGCCCTTTCCATCTTTTCTATTATTACTGAACATGTATGCGTAGTATTTTTCTTTCTGATGAATGAATTACTTTTGAAATCGTGTTATATTAAATGTGTTGTACAAAAAAATGACACTAATCATCAACTTTATCAAAACGATAAATAAAAAGATAATTTAATTGATTTTTACTTTCCAATGGTTATCAGCTCAAATTCGTCATCTTCATTTCCAATAAATGGATTTTGTATCCATTAATACTTTGATAAATCAAGGCCTTTAAAATCCAAATGTTTTTTATTTATTTTTATCTAACGATGGATGAATGGCATGGTAGACAAATTGTGTCATTAACGCATTTAAAGGTTCGATAAATATCTTAAAGATGCGGGGGCAATAAGTCTTTCATCTCACACTTATATTCCCCCCTAGATTCACCAGAAGATTGATATATCCGGGTACTAAATTTAGCTCATTCGTGGTTAACTTACATTATCAAACTGATTGTATGTTACCTACAAGCTATGACACTACTTAATTTGTACCAAGCTTATAGTAGTTTGTGTGTAGCACCAAATAATGATTTTTTTTTGAGAGTCATCATCATCTTTATTATAAACAGATTTAAAAATCCTAGCACAGTAATGACATTTCATTCACGAAATAATTTTTCCAGCATATGACTATAATCTGCTTTCTATAAGACTTATTAGATGTGATAACATTCATGCACAGAAAATCTATAAACCAGATAATTTCCATACGGATATATAGAAATTTACTGTATTCACATTAAAAAATAAATAACCATTTATTATGATTATAATGTTCTGATGCACATATTGACATATTTTAGGAATTTATAAAATGATTCTTATTTTTCTTACCTCAGAATAAACTGGATCCTGGTTAGAATCAGAATAGTTTCTTAATTGTCCTGTGGCTCCTAAATACGCTTTTATAATAGCTACCTTTTCTTCAGAGCGGTCTAAAATATTATCATAAAACATTATCAACCTTGTAATTTTTTTTATGACAATAATAAAGCTTTAATTTACTTGTCTGAATCAAATATTCCAAAGATCGTTGATCTACTGGGAAGAATGCTGCAGTAGCCCCGTATTCCGGACACATATTTGAAATTGTAGCTCTATCGGCAATGCTAAGTTTAACTACTCCAGGTCCGAAGAATTCAACAAATTTTCCGACAACTCCAAGTTGACGAAGATGCTGTAATACATCAAATGATGTATATATCGAAATATATAATAAAAAAATATAATTAACCTAAAATTGATAAAATTTACCTTTGTTATTGTTAGTACAAGATCGGTTGACGTGGCCAATTGATTAAGCTCACCGATCAACTTGTATCCCACAACAGTCGGCAATAACATAGATATAGCCTGACCCAACATAACAGCTTCCGCTTCAATTCCTAATAATATATAAAATATTAAATGTGATAAATATCAAAATATTAATGTAATTTGTGATATTATATGGAGATATTTAATTATTGCAATACCTCCAACACCCCAACCTAGGACACCCAAGCCGTTAATCATCGTAGTATGAGAATCAGTACCGACAACTGAATCTGGGTATAATACTTTATTGTCATCCACAAAAACGACTCTAGCCAAATGTTCCAAGTTGACCTGATGGACTATTCCTGATCCCGGGGGTACAATCAACATGCGGTTAAATCCACCAGCACCCCACTGCAAAATTTATTATGGATTACGTATTATGGAATACATTTTTATTATCGACTACAACATATCTTCAAAAAAATATTATATAGCATATTAACACATTGGCGGGGAGAAGAATTAGTAGCATATATGTCTCCACTGTTATTTGAAAAAAAGACCTTAATGATTATCTTAATCGTCAACTGTAAGTGCATCAAAAAGAGATATGTAAAAAAATACATGTATGTTTTTGTAAGAGTACGTAAATAAACGTACTTCGAAAAAATACGGAATCCACGTCGCAGCTGCGAGGTTACTGATGACGTGGATTACGCATCACCCGTAGTCAATGTGTTAATCTATATAAAAAGTAATTTTATTCAATTATATTCAAATTAATTAATTTAGCATACCTTAAGGAATGTAAAGCGCTCTTTATTTCTTTCGAATTCCAATTCTTGATTCTTTTGCAATGCATCATTACTACAAATTAACATTTACATAATATATTATTTGTTCTTAATGTATTAAAAAAGAGAATATTTGAAAAATAGTGTTGTGTTCATATTATATAAGCAGCGCTTTTTTGCAGTGGAGTAGCGCTCCACCAATTTTTTTGTGGTATTTTGAAGTTTCAAAAACAATTTGACAAAAAATAAGTTGAATTATGTTAAATTCTTTGTGGCATAGGAAAAAATGCTCTATTGTTCATTTAAATGGTATTTGAATATGATATTCTTTAGTAAAAAGCTTGACAAGAATTACCTCCAGCACCTTTTTTTTAAAAAAAAAATACTACATATCGCTGGAAAGCAATCTTGGAAAATCAAACTTCACAGAGAAATCAAAAAAACATTTATAATGTAAATAATCCTTAAATTAAAAGAAGTAGAATAGAATTTTAGATCTTTTTTAACAATTTATTAAACATTTTGTGAAAAATCTCAAAATTTGAATGTGATATTATATGACTATTTACTATATCAGGTTTTTCCGAGATACATCAACATTGCTTTCCAGCGTTTATATAATATAAATCATAAAACAATCTAATATATATCAGGGCTTCTAACTCAAAATGAACCGAAAATTGGAAAAACATTTTTTTTTGTCGAAACTAAAACCGAAGCTGAACCAAATAAAATATTGGCTTAATTTGGTTTGGTACATGTTTAATCACGCGCATCTACACATTCACACTCTCCAATTCAGTTGTCATTGTTTCTTTGTAATAAAAATTTTTTTTTAGAATTTTGGGGAGAAAATAAAAATGTATATCCCCATCTTAAGTGTTGAAAGGTCCTTCTCTGGTTTAAAGTTTGATTTATGAGATAATAGAAAGAGTTTAAATGAAAATATATTGGAAGATATTTTATGATTAGAGGTTTTTTCAATTATGAATAAATAAATATACACAAGAATCCTATTCATCAATTATGTATATACTAATTTGTTTCGTTTAATAAATTATATTATTATCATATACTTCTAGTTTTAATTATTATATCTTTAATTAGTTGTTTTTATTATTTATATACTTGTATCAATTCATGTAGT
Source organism: Philopotamus ludificatus (assembly GCA_022495035.1). NCBI lineage: Eukaryota > Metazoa > Arthropoda > Insecta > Trichoptera > Philopotamidae > Philopotamus > Philopotamus ludificatus. The sequence continues at coordinate 36,170 of JAGXCT010035653.1, read as the reverse complement.
ATGCTTATTACAAAAGAAAGAATAAAATTTCTATATTATAGTAGAAAATAAATTTTAAAATATAATCACTCAGAGGTGAACCGAAAACCAAAAAATCCCGTATTTTATCTGGAACTTATGTTCCTGTTTATACGGGAACCGAAACGGTATATATTCATTTAATTGAACTGGAACATAAACCGAAACGAAAAAAATAACAGTTCAAAGTCCCGATATATATAACTGGATATAAAAAGATTATAAGAGTAAACTTAGAATTGATAAGCAGAATTGTAGAAAATAACCTTTAATACGAGGTTTGATAAAAAAACTATGCGGAATCTTCGTATTTCTCAATGACACATCTGTGATAGATTTTTCCAATTTTCTAAGCACTTTTGTAATGGGAAGAATCAGGGGGCCACGTCCATTACGGAATATACGGAAGCTAAGTCATGGTTTGTTTTACATGTTTTCCACGAATCGCCAAACACATAAAAACAATGATACTTTTTGGACAGCCAATAAAATAATAAATTATGTATCCAAAGTTAAAATAATTCAAGGACAACTGTATCAATTACAATAGAATCAATTGATCCGCGAAATTAAATTAAAAATTACATTCTTTTTTTTTATCAAACCTGTGTGTATTAGATTAAATATCTAATAGCAATAAATTATTAGATTAAAAAATATTCCGGCTCTAATTACCTGCGTGAGAAATCAACTTGTATGGAGTGATCTATTACAAGATCAGAAGGACAGATGGGATTTATTTTATTAGGATCTCCGCCAAGCTCTTTTACGGCGTCCCTCATTGCTGCAAAATCCACAACAGCCGGCACACCGGTAAAATCCTAATTCAAAATATATATAAAATTAAAATTAGAACGTAATTGATGCATGATTATGAATATATGTAAATACTTGTAAAATAACGCGAGCCGGATTGAATGGAATTTCAACGCCGCCTTCGACTTTCTGATTTGTTTCCCAATTAAGGATGTTGTCGATGTCTTTTTCGAGAACTTGAAATCCATCACAGTTTCGCACACAAGATTCCAATAAGACTCTAATACTGAATGGAAGTTTGACTAAAAAATTTATAATAAATTATTTACACGGATAAATTCAATTAATTTATGTAAAATAATGTTTCATTTTTACCATATTTTGGACCCAACGATGTTAAATCATAGTATTTATAAACATTTCCATCGATGTTGATCTCCTTCAGAATAGAATTGAATACGTTTTTCTCTGAAATTGTTCAATTATTTTATTTTAATAGTGCAATAATATTGGCATATGGTTCACAATAATAATATAATCAAATAATTATGTTTTATTTGGAATTATAACATAAATGTGTGTCAGTTAAAAATATTCTGATCGATTAAACACATTGGAATTTGGTCACTTTCCATTGGTTTCTGGTAATTATGACGTGTGACATTTAAGCTGTCAAAATGACAGGGATACGATTTACGAAAAAAAAATCTCAATATAAAATTATTTCTGCGAAATTTACCTGCCATGGCGAGGAAAGAGCTGGCCGGGAGCAGATACACGACACGACAGCTCCGAGCTGAACCTCGACCGGCACACACACACGCTCGCGCTCACGACCTGCCCGACACACACTATCAAATTAGCAAGGTCGTGCCAACTCTCACGTCTGCCTTTAAAAATTGAAATTTAAAAAAAAAACAAATAAATAATTGTATTGCGTTAATGCATTACATTATTGTAATTTTTTAAATATTTTATATTTGATGATATGATATTTATTTCATTTTCGGTGGCTTTGAAATATATTTAGATAAAATCATGAAATGCACAAATGATAGATTTACATGATGTATAGATTTCTAAAACAATATATTCTAAGATCACTCTAATCCGTGGTATTGTAATATAATAAAATAAACATTTTTTTTATAATTTTATGTTTACAATATATAAAACAAACTATGTATTTACATGATTTAAACTTTGTATCAAATAATAAAATTGATTGCTTTCTAGATGTTTCTATATTTATATCAGGTGTAACACAATTGATAAAGATAATTTATGTGAGAAACAATGCAGTAAGAAGATAACACACTCATTTATTTCATATTTTTAAAACTACAACATTATATTGATTGCATCGTAAACAATTTTGATTGTCATTATATAAGCACTTAACACATTAATATATATTTATTTTTAGAATAAATTCTAATTTGTTAAAATAATTTTGATATGCATTTAGATTTTATGCAATTTTATGTGAGATTTAAAATTTTATAGCAATATTGTCCGCAAATTATAGAATGCAATATTTTCAATAATTCTGTAAGCTAAAATTCATGATAAATAAGTTGGAGAAACACTGTAACATATAATCTAAATACATATATTAAATATAATCCTTAGTAATACAAAGGTTAAGCGTGTTATCTGATAAAATGAACATTTTAAGTAAACCATATTAAACATTTATAATTTCTAATACAATTTAACATCGATTGGTTCTGGAATCAGGAAATTCACGAAATGTGTAATATATTTTCATAACGAATTAACATCATCCAGACAGTGCGATTGTAAAAGACGTAAACACTTAATTCAATAACATACGTACAAAGGTTAAATACTACTTGGCTATACGTTTGTTCTTCGGTGTGAATAAATTACTTTCAGTGATAAATATTTGGTATCAGAGGCCATCGAATAGAACAAAATATTTTATTCATACACAATTATGAAATGAAAATTAAATTGTGCAACAACTTGTTAGTTGCACCTCGGATCTAGTTTATTTTCTAATATATATTCTGCGTCTAAAAGTAAACCAAATTTACAATATGTACATGCTTCATATTAACATTTATTATGTAAATGTATCCGATTGTAACATAAAATTATGCTAAATAATTTCTATCGATAACCCCTTTCGTTATATAACAGGTCAAATTATTGTCGGATATAAAAGATATAATATCGTCATATTGTAATTGATAAACGTACCTTGTTTTAAATATATAATTTAAAATAAATTACATAACACATATCACTATTATGTCGTAAATATTATAAAATCTTTCATTTTAATGACCGTGTTTGAGTAGATAAATGCCTCCTTTTTTTAAAAACTGAAATAAATATTTTTATATGTTAGCTAATTAATGAATTACATCATTTAATTAGAATATTATAACTTATCTTTTTCTATTTTAATTCATAATGATAAAGAAATATTTATTATGAGATGGACGTATCCTCAAAAATACACTTAATAATCGCAGTCACCTTCTTTTTATTCAAATTATGAACTCCGCCCTCCCGTATTTCCTTATTACATTTAATAAAACATAACTTTCTTGTTTTTTTCCCAAAGCGTATCGTAATTTGTTTTTATTTGTTTTGCTTTATACATACATATTTGCTTACATTTTTACTCAAATGTTTCCTCAATACACATTTAGTTAGTAATTATTAATTTAACTAATATATGCTGCTCATGCTTTTATGATATATTAAAAAATATATCTCCAAGAATTTCTTTATTATACGAGGTTTGATAAAAACATATGCATAAAAATACTTATTTATTCCAGAACTTCGAACCGTTATATTTTTTGGATTTTTTTCTCGAATAACTTTTTTAATATAAATCCTACATGTCATAAACTTTTTATACCTGTCTAAAAATCTAAAAAAAATATTATTCCTAATCATTAACTTTATTAATTCGCGTCGCGACGGATCAGTTAACGTAGTGATACTGCGCAGCAAATATTCTTCCTCGCTCTGCATTTTATATAAAAATTATCTAAGAGAATTTTTCAGTTCATTTAAAAAAAAAATCTACAGAGATTCATATTGCACAAAATCATACATCTCAGTAAAAAATAAATATAATAAAACTTCTCATTTATATACACATTAGTTTATCTTATTTTAAGCAAATTCCTCATTCCGTTTCATATGTGAAATTGGTTAAGAATAATCTGTATATCAAATTTATAATTGTAGTATTTTATTCCATGGCCTAAAAACACGAAAATTTTTCGCCCTAAAATATCGCTTTTCTGTAATAATGGATATTTGGTTTTTTGCTTGCTCGATTTAAAATATTCGATTGGTATAATAATTGATTGGTGTTCCCGGTAAAATTATTTTTTTATGTTTGCAACAGGAACACGTGCGTCTGTTTTGGTTTAAAGTCGTAACGGCCTCGCGACTGGCAACCCCGAAGGACGAGCGCGACATGGCGGGCAGCGATGCCGGAGCCGGCGCCTGTGTGCGTGCCGAGCGAGTCTTTGCCGAACGCACTCTTAAATCCATCGACTCCGACAGCGATGGTGAGTCCCTGGGTGAGACGGGGAGCCGCGGCGCTTCTTACTGACAGTCATTGCTCTTTTCAGTTGAACCTCTACTGCAAGCCATCAGAAACTCCCCGGATATGGATGAATTACATTTACAAGGGTTTTCTTTTGGAACAACTGCGGCGGACAGAGTTGCTAATCTACTGGCTGAACGCGGTGTCAACATGAAATTGGCATACTGGTCAGACATATTTGTATCCAGGACCAAAGAAGAAGTACCCGTAGCTCTGGTATATTGAATATATTACATCGACATTAAATAAGCTATATAAAAATACAAAATGTTTACAATTTTTTTTTTTGTTTTAATCTAATTCAGAGTAGCCTGATGTTGGGTCTGATAAAATCTGGTGCTACGTTGACTCTATTGGATTTAAGTAATAATGCATTCGGGGCTCAAGGTGTTCAAAGTCTAGTACTTTACCTCGAAGGAAATTATTCCGTTAATCTTCAGGTTCGTTATCAATACATGCATATTTTTTTATAAATAGTTTGTATTAAATAATCAATATTATAGGATTTAAACTTGACCAACACCGGATTGGGTATCGGAGGTGCTGAAGTTTTATCATCTGCTCTCGCCAACGCAAATTTAAATTTGAAAACTCTTAGGATTGGCAGAAATCGTTTGGAAAATGAAGGGTCTATAGCTCTCGCCAAAGTATTAAAGGTCTGTTTTATATAAAATTGAAATTTATTCTTGTTTAAATTATCCGTAATAAAATAATGTTTACTTTTAGAAATTTACGACTTTGGAAGTGTTAGAAATGCCACAAAACGGCATTTATTATCCGGGGATTGAAGCCTTATCCGGAGTATTAGCTGTGAATCTAAATATGAGAGAGCTGGTTCTCTCCGATAACACTGTGGGGCCCATAGGTTCAAAGGCTCTCAAAGAAGTGCTACCCTGTTTAACAAAATTAGAACGATTGTATCTAGATGATTGTTTGCTAAAAAATCAAGGAGCAAAATGTATATTGGAAGCATTGGTATCTCCAAATCTGGAATTATTAACGGTAATTGAAAGAAAATTATTTTATCTCGTAATTTATTTATTAATATTAAATGTCAAATTTGATGTTTTAGGATTTAAATTTAGGATCAAATGATATAAATGATCTGTTGAGCGAGAATTCTATAGAAAATGCACTGTTTTGGAGAAATAATATTTACATATCGCTCGCCGATAATGAATTCAGCAAACCTTTCCGAGATCACATAAGCATGGGATTGGGTAGCAATGAAAACAGCGATATTTGGTTTGGAGATGAAGAAGATCTTCAAGATTATTATGAAGATGATGAAGATGAGGATGATGATTTATCTCAATTTGATAATGACATGTCACAACATTCCTCCGATGAAGGTAAACCAATTAATTTAATAATATTTGTTAATTAAACGGTTCAATATATATATAAATATATCTTTTATTTTGCGTAGAAGAAGAAGTGGAAGAGGAAGAAACAAATTATGGATCATTCATTCCGACAACAGTCTATGACACAATAACCACAAAACAACCCGATGACGTTTCAACATTTTTATCAAACACATGCAAAGAGAATTTCTGCAAACTCGGTGCAAAACCGATTGATACGTTGTTACAGCATTTAAACGTAATTTTTATTTTGTTATTTTAATAATTAGTATGTTTTCAATGTACTAACATATATGTCTAATATCCAGACAATCAAGGATGAAGATGAATATACAGATGAAATAGTACAAATGATATTTAAAATGAATCTCGTCGATCAAGATCCTAAAGACCTTATCATCAATATGAAAACGTGGGAGGAACAAAACCAACACAGAGCATCGATTCTTGCAAATGCATTTTTAGTTCATCTAGGTTTAATGAAAGTAAATAAAATTTTATATTTTCTAGTTTGATGGATTATTATAATTTTATTTATATACGATTTAATATGAATTATTTTTAAAATTGTTTCAGTCCGAAACTAAAAATAAGGAGCTTTGCGGCAATACTGGAAGCTGCGTGAAGTCGTTTGCGAATGCACTCAAATCATCAGAGTTTTCACCCCAACTTAGAGAGATGATACTTTTTGTCATTAAAGATAAATGCTCCAAAGAGAAAAAAATTGGAAATATCAATCACGCTGAATTCCTTGAACTCTTCACTGATTAAATGGCAAATTTTTGAAGCACAGTAATTTATTGTATTCTAGCTATGCAATTTTGATAGTGGATTAAATTGTAATTTAAATTATATGTTCATAAATAATTTTAAATAAATTCATTTAAGATTTCACATGTTGCTTTTATTTCACGATTTTTATACTGAAATTTATTGTTACTTTTTGGTTACTTCTGTGGTTATATTTTTTGATATGATGAAAGTTAATGATCTGTTAGTTAATATATGTGTTAAAGCATCATTGACAACCAGGGCCTTTCAGAGAAAATACGAGCCTCGGGGTAATTAATATTTTACAGGCCCTCAAAAACATGGTGTTTGGAAGCACAAGATATACAATTGAATTTTTTCATAGAAATTTTAAATTTTGTTTTACTTTATCTTCTATATTTTTGTCTAACATATTAACACATTACCCCGGCAAAAAACTTTAAAAACTTCTTTAGTATATATTATATTTAGTTCATTTTTTCAACATTTTACTTTTATGTTTGATGAAAATTTAAAAAAAAAATTAAATTATACTTTTAGGGCTGCTTTTTTTGGGGAAAAGGATGGTGTAGATTTTTTTATATTTGTTTTACATAATAAAATTAAGGTTTGAGAATTTTTGTTTGGGAACTGTCATGAATATGTCATGTTATGCATATGAACGCATATATTATACACCCCTTTATTAAATTCCAATACATTTAATAGAAAGTGTAATTAAAAAAGTATAAATGCAAACGTCTTTTATGCACCTTGTAAAAAATAAATTAAAAATTATTCTTTATCTAATCAAATATATGAGTAACTTATACTCCAATAAAAAAAATCATGTAAATATGTTGAATTTGACAAAGTTAGATACATTTAAGTGTAAATGACGATTAGTAGTCGACCGGAGTAATATGTGTTAAGTTGCCAAGTTGAGGCTCAGTCCCTCCTGTAAGGATAGGCCTTGGTAACAACATATAACATTGCACACTGCAACTGCACCATATTTTCAAATTTTCAGTTTGTGCGTCCTCTATTTTTATTACGGATTGATGCTAGTATAGTTTTCATGAAAGACATGTTTTTTCTGTAAAGTCCAACGTATTTCAGTGTCTCGTTTTCATGTTTTTGTCTTGTACTAGATCAAAGGTTTTTATAAAATCATCAAAGCAAGCTCAAAATTTTCATCCTAGACATTTACTTGTCCACCATAATAACAGATTATCGAAGAGTAACCCTCAGTATAAATTCAATTTCAAATTCGTAGTTTTTTAATCAACATTAGATTAAAATATTTATATTGTTAAAAGGGGGAAACGATTGTAGGCAAATATATTTTGAAAGATGTGGCAAGATGAGCGCGCTGGCAACTCCGGTGTTTGGTATCGATCGCGGGCCCGGGCTCGGCGGAGCGCCGCCCGCGCCCCACGGTACGCGCCTGCCTCGCGATATGTCTTTATTCCCAATCCCATTGCTACAGACTTTGACGAGAATAGTTTTACGCCATGTAATAATGATCGGACTGTTTAAATTCCAATAAAACACTATTGACATCCTATTTTGCTCTAAAGCTAAAATGTTATGAGCTTAGCACTATCTTAAATATTATTGTTGGAATGTGAATTAGGCTGTTGGAATTTGAAACAAAATGAAGGATCATAGCTAATAGATTGAAACCTAGGAATTAGCTATAACCTCAAACTAACTGATCAACAATTAATGGTTTAGTTGTACAACAGGAAAATTTATAAATAGCTACACATGTCTGATCCTTTATTGGGTCTTACTATGATTAAATTGCCAATATTGATATTTGCTAATTCATAAATGTTTAATTATAAAATTTTATTTAATCTGAGGTTTTTTTAAATAAATGAGTGATTTTTACATTTTGATCATCCTGATTATTAAACATTTATTTATTTTGCAATCCAATATTCGTTATTCTCATAAATTAAAGTTTTATTTCAACAAACTCCATTGAAGATATTTGAGGTTTGATAAAAAAATACGTGGAATTTTTTTAAAAAAAATCTTTATTCAACGATTTGAATTTTGTAAGTTTAAGTGGTCCTCGTCAGATACATCATATACTTATGCTGGCACTTTTTCCAATCTTTGAAACAATATCCAGTACATAAAAAAACGTCATTCTTACTTGGTTCCGGAGAATACGGATGATGAGGCAGTGTTGTGTTGTTTTTTCATTTTCGAAAACTTTTTAGGTTTTCCATCAATATGATTCCTAATGTCGAAATACTCCAGGAACAAGTGAAAACAATAATAAAAAAATGAGACTTGACTATAGCTCACTACAGCATTATAGCTCATGAAATTCAAAAATTCCGCATATTTTTTGATCAAATCTTAGGAAATGAATATGCAATTAATAATATGAAGTTTAATTTTCATTACAGAATTATAAATTAACACAAAAGTACCATGGGTTTTCTTCATTTTTGATGAAATTCATATTGTGTTAATCAAAATTTTGACTTCAACCAAAGATTTCATTTTTTTAATCGGATGAACGTATGTTTGTGTAAAATATGTGTAATGTTAATATATAATTAAGAAAATTTTAATATATTTTTTGTATTTCAGAAATTGTGAATTACGGGAGAAACATTTATTACCAAAGATAATTGTGGTACACGTTTTAGAAAACAAGTCATATGAAATTATAGTCGGAAGAATTTGGAGCTTATACGTTTATTAATATTATCCTTTGACTGATTTTTTTGCACAAAATGTATTTTTTAGAACAATAGTATTATTCGCTGCAATCTCATTAAAAAAGTCTTATAAAATTATATTGTGATATCGTTTAAAACCGATTTATTTTATTATAAGTTAAGGATAAATGTGTGAAAACAATAAATAGTTGACAAACCAATCAATTTCGTTAACGTAAAAGTAGAATACAAGATAGAAGTTGCGATCGTTGTGGAAAAAAATGCCACTCTTACATCCACCATGTCCACACTGATGGTGTATATTGGTTTTGTTTTAAAAAATCTATTGTGACAGTGTAAAAATTAAGCGCCAGTATTAAAACGTGATTAAACTTTGGCAAAATTGCCATAGTTGTTTACTTCCAATCGCTGCATGAAACATGGTGACTATGAATTCAGTAGATAAAGGTGGCACGCCACGGGCAGCCGTCCCCGTCAGTAAGGAGGCAGCCGCTAGGACTGGAGCTCAACCGCCCCCGACAACCAATGTTCAAATACCTCAAATAGAGGATTCGCCTAATTATTTGGTGTATAAAAAGGTATTGTTAATATTTTTTATGGAATTCTAATTTAATTACGGGTAACCCCCCATTGTTCGCGAGGGATATGTTCTGGACAAGATCGTAATAAGAGTTATTTCGCGATCAACAAGGCATTTAAATAAAAATACATTAAAATTCGAAAAAACACTTCATTAAAAGATTAAACATTATTAATAACAAAATCAATGATAACACAAATCATTTAGTTTGTTCCACGTTGCAAAAAAAATCTAAATTTTCTTTTTGGCCTCTTTGTTTATTATTCAAAATTTGCTGATAACTGTAAAATAATTTGTTACAATCATACCCAAGTCCCAAGTTCCAGAAGATGACCCGGCGTATTGTCCAACACCACAAGAGCTCAAAGTTCTACTTCAATATCCTCGCAATATTTTTATTGTTGGGCAGAAGCAGTCCATAAATACATTTTGAGTGATACAGCCTTACAGTTTCTTTGTCAAAAACTGGCAAATTGTTTTTAGGATAACCTTTCATGTCACGAGGAGTTTCTGTGGATGTATATCCGCCGAGAAGGAGAGTTAAACGAACCTTTACTCCTTTAAATCCAGAAGCAGTCTTCTTATCTATAGACATATACATATGGCATTCATTTCAAATAGAATCCTGACTCATCTACATTAAAAAATAAATTTAGTGAATAATTTGCCCTTTCCAAAATTTGATAGCGATATAACGAATCCGCACTCACCAGGGTCGCGATGAAGCAAATGCGCCGAATCGCGAATGGTTATCTGTATTAATATATATTGATCGTTGATATTCTGTATTTATTTTTACATTGATATTTTTTTTCCACTCTATTCTACTCATGTTCTTATTTATTATTTTAAGATGGAAGCGCTCATAGAAAAAATGCAGGATGAAGTAACCGGAGTACCAGTGAGAACGGTCAAGAGTTTTATGTCAAAAATACCTTCAGTAAGGAATCGTAAACATTTTTCTGACATGCATAATTTGATTATGTTGAGATTACATTTATAATTATAGGTATTTACTGGTACCGATTTAGTAGCATGGCTGTCGAGACGGTTATCTCTGGAAGAGGGTGGTGAGGCATTGCATCTGGCACATTTGTTGGCCGCACATGGCTACCTTTTTCCCGTTGATGATCATTGTTTGACAGTAAAAAACGATGGTACGCATTATCGCTTCCAAACACCGTACTTTTGGCCTTCAAATCAGTGGGAGCCTGAAAATACTGATTATGGTACTATTTTAAATACATACACAAATTAATCGTAAGGCCTCGTTTAGCACTTCAGATGCGTTCTTATACGACAAAGCTCCAAATGAAATAGAGTTAAGACAGATCATTTAACTGATCCGTCACGGCGGCTTGAAATCTACTCTACATAAATTGGAAAATAAACCCCAAGCATTTTAAGATATTGATGAATTCTTCATCAATATCTTGACTTTAAAATATTGATTTTACTTACGACATACCGCCGACTAAATTCTCGCGGCACGTGTCAATCGCACAGTTTCACTCGTACTTTAAAAAAATAGTTATTCATGATGTGCTTCAAAATTTGGTTGATATTTTAGATTTTTCTAATAACACTCGGTGATGTCCCGCCGCAGACTCGGGACACACCGCCAGTAGACTGACCGCCAAATTCTCGCAGCACGTGTCACTAGTATACGTTTCACTCAAACTCGCGCACACCGTAACGGATGAGAGCAAGAAAAAACAGAAGCGAATATTTTTTAATTTTTTTTGCAATTGCAGACAATAAAGGACAATGATTATTTATAATATTTATTCTTTAGACTTTTTTAAACAAATACAAAAAGTTTATGACATGTAGGATTTATATTAAAAGAAATTCGAGAAAAATAAAAAACTTGCGGTCCCAAATAGATCCCATCGGCACGGCTAGGTTTATAATAAATTGTATCAATAGCTTAGACAGTTTCATTCATCAGAGATTATGGGGAAGTACTGCATTTTTTTAGGCTGTGATCAGACCACTTTATATTGAACTAACGTTAATTGAGCAGGTGTTAAACGAGGCTTTACTGTATATATTTTTCATTTAATTTAAAATTATTATAAGCAAAATTTAATTATAACAATCTTTTGTATTTTAGCCGTGTATTTATGCAAACGCACAATGCAAAATAAAACGAGGCTAGAATTAGCAGATTATGAAGCTGAAAGCTTAGCGAGATTGCAAAAAATGTTTTCGAGAAAATGGGAATTTATATTTATGCAAGCTGAAGCCCAAAGCAAGGTAAATGTTGTTGCTTTAAATTTTTTCAAAATATATTAACACATTCCGGTCCGCTGGGTTCCGCGCCGAGTTTTGCGTTGGGCCGGGCGTTTTTGCGAAAAAAATAGCAAAAGTTAAGTACTTCACTTAAATCGATGTAACTCTGATACATCGATTTAATACCCCGTACTTCTACGTTGGCCGCGAGGACGCGTTTTCGAGTCCCCTGGACCGCAACGTGCTATTTTTTCCACCACAATTCTATTTTGTAAGATAATTTGAACTAATATTTTTAATGTTTTGCTACAATTTGTTTAGTTTCTTGATCCCTGATAAATTTGATGTGGTTTTTCTTTAACCACTTCAAGTGCGAATTATTTTTGCCAAAACGTTCCAAAAAAATGTATTTTTTTTTGCTTTAATTTGAAACACATAGTTATATTAAAAACTATAAATATTTTTTTCAACCCTTTTCGGTCCATTTTTTTTTACTTTTATGCAAAAAATCGTATTACATGTAAAGTCGTAAAATGCATTGAAAATCTATTATCAGGCCTATAGCAAAGTAAGAATGCAATTGGAATAAAATAAGCTAGAGAGTGATCCTTTCACAATTGACGAGAAGATACAATAATAAAACTGTGATTATTTAAGCGCGCATCTGGCTTCACACGAATACGCGTGAGCGCGGAAATTAGAATGCTTCTGCTTGACGCGTATACGCGTCAACGCGCATGAAGTGGTTAATTTGTGATTTTCTCCGCTCATCATTGATTCAAAATTTGTCCAAAGTGAATGCTTTTAAGACTTGTAAAGATGATAATCTAATAGAAATATGGTTAAGGGAATAAAGTGGATGTGGTAAAACTTCTAAATCCAGTTTCCAGACTAGAAATTTTATGCAAATAGCGGGAAAACGAGAATTATGGGCAAGTAAAAATGGTGTTCCATTGTACTTGTTTTAGAGAGAGCTATTATTTATTATCTTTTGGATTATTGTAATGGAAGTGCTTATCTATCAGACAAACAAAATTTCTTGTATGTATATTTCTATATCTTTTAAAATGGTATTGTACTGTTGGCCGAAGGCAGCCGATGGATGTCTAGAGATAATTCCTTAATGGTTTTGCCAAAATACGATTACCCTATGTCATCATCAATTTTATAGGTCTTCCTAATTTTGGCTTATCCCTCAGCTCCCTATCGCCAATTTTAAATGTTCAAGTTTCACAAATACTCTTAGCGGATTCTTTCAGTTCAATCCTTTGTCAAATAAAAACATTAAAACATGTTGCAAATGGATCTCTTCGATTTCTGGCTTTAACGTTTAAAGTAAGAGAGAGTATAATCAGAATAATAAAAATTACAATTGTCGCTCTATCTAGTATATAATGATAAAAATATAACGAGTTATTAAAATGTATTTTTAGGTTGATAAAAAAAGAGACAAATTAGAGAGGAAAGTTCTTGATAGTCAAGAACGAGCGTTTTGGGACGTTCATCGACCAATGGTAAATAAAATATTGTTAAAAAAAAGTGCAATGTAATACGATCGATATTCATATAGAAAATTTATTTTATAGCCTGGATGTGTGAATACAACCGAGGTGGATATTAAAAAAGCTTGTCGATGTGGCGGCAAAACTCCATCTACGACAGCAAAATCACCCGCAGTTAGTTACTATTTACTTTTAAATATTGCGGTTATTAAATATATATATTTTATTTGTGATTCGTTCAAAGGTCGGACCCGCTATGCCGATTGTAACAGTCACAGCACCGGGCCAAGGTGATGAAATAACAAATGCAATCCCCGCACCGGGGACCGCTCAACCCACCACCGATTCAAGGTTTTATTTAAAACGATATATTTTAGCATTATTTTTATTCGTCGTTAATATGATATAAATTTCAGAGTGGCGACTACTGATTCTCGGCTAGAAGCCGCTCGAAGGCAAGTCTCTCTATTGAAACAAAGAATCGAAAGAAGGAATATTAAAGTATCGAAGGTCGCCGAGGCGTGTATTAATTATTACGAGCAATACGTGGAGTATGATGCTTTTTTAACTCCGCCTGAATGGCCCAATCCGTGGTTAGTCGACACGACCGAGCTATGGGATCAAGATAAACAGAGGTAAATCAAAATAATTCAATTAAAAAACTTCGTGGATTCATTCATTCATCGTATTTCAGCAAGGAAATACCGCTCAGAAGAGTTCGTCGATGGGCATTCGGTCTGCGTGAATTGCTTCAAGACCCACCCGGCAGAGAACATTTCACCAAATTTTTGGATAAAGAATTTTCTGGAGAAAATTTAAAGTAAACTCTGTCGAAATATTTTATATTTTATTTGAATATTTTGCATTGATCGATTGTATATGTGTATAGGTTTTGGGAAGCTGTTCAAGAATTGAAAGCACTCCCTCAGAAGCAAGTGCGTTCTAGAGCGTCGGAAATTTGGAAGGAATATTTAGCACCCGACGCCCCTTGCCCAGTTAACGTAGATTCGTCTAGCAGATCTGCTTGTAAAGCCAACGTGGAGGCCGGCGCCGATAGATGGAGTTTCGATCACGCACAAGTACAATACGTTCAAATATGCTCAACATTTTTATACCTGAATGTCATACTCATCTATAAAATTTTATTGCAGGCTCATGTATATCATTTAATGAAATCGGACAGTTACTCAAGGTACTTACGTTCAGAAATGTACAAAGACTTTTTAAACGGTTCCAAAAAGAAGGTAACGATTGCAATCAACGTAAAATATCGTGTTTGATCTTGTATTGATTTGCTTTATTTCGTTTTCAGACATCCGTAAAGGGAATCAGGTCTATTGTTTCTTTCTCCGGAAGAAAAGAAACATCCACCTCCTAATTGTAATGAAGCCCTTATGAAAAAAATTATTCTGTTTAATATATGACATAATAATGAATTATCAACCTACCTATTCGCTTTGTTTGGAATAGTGAGCTTTCAAGATGAAACCAAATAAATATATTCGTGAATAAATTTTGTTATATTGTATACTTAATAATTTTATAGCACTTTGAATCATCGCCGATCGTGTGTCACACCGATTCACGTTTCCAGATGATTCAATAATACAGAGGTATTTTCTGTGAATGTTTCACGGTGATATATAATATATTGATAATAAATGTATGTATTGCGGTGAAAATATAGATGAAAAAACACTGTGTGTATGTATGCAATTACAATCATATTTTAATAACAAGAATTCTTCAAATAAACTCGTAGTTAAATGACTTTTACAATTGCCAATATGAAACACGGATAATAGTTAGTTTACAGTGTGTTGAATAATTTAGGAATAATACTTGTATATGATAATTTGTAATATAATATTAAAAACTATTCGGAAAAAATAAAACATTCTATTCAGGGCACGATACTAAGTTACTATTGAATCCGTACTCGTATTTTGTCTCGAAAGATGATTTTTATATATTTATTAATGGTGAGCCGATATTGTTTTTAATTCGTTTGTTTTGCTTTATTAAAATCGTAAGGTTCCAATTTAAAAAAATCATTTTCATTCCAAAAAATTGCATTAACAATTTAATTGTAATTGAATGTAACGTAAAAATAGCCGTGTGAGTTCATCCGCGATTTAAAATGATTTTATATAGTTTGTTAAAGCTAGGTTATATATAATTGGAGATGGAAATCGGACGTTTTACATCCAAATAGTTCTGATAATCATCACGTGGACGTGGATTGTACATAAATGAATGCACAAATTTATTATTCGTTTATTCCGATCCTATTCATTATTGCTAATGTGATGCATTATCATATCATTCTTGAGCAATCAAATAGAAATTATATCGTGCCAATGGCTATGACACTGTACTGGTTTTAATGTGTCTCTGATCTATTAGCTCGATATTATCACTAGTAATAAAACTATGTATTTATTTACTAGGTGATTTGCATGTACGAGGTTTGATAAAAAAAATATGTGGAATTTGTGTTCTCAAAAAAAAAATATTCATATTTTTGAAGAATTTCTAGACTCCTATTGATGATATGATGTTTAGCTCCTTCAGCCATTCCGTCTTTATCTCCTCAATCATGGCAAAATGGTGTTGTTTCATGGGTTTAGGAGGACTCGTCCAGCGAATACAGAGACTGAGGAATCATATCTTTAATTTCGGTTATTTTTTAAATAAAAAATAGCCGAGCACATTAAAATACGTACAATAAAGTAAGCATACAATATGGCTATCAACGTGAAGATACATCAACGACAATTGTATTAAAACAAAAAAAAATGCAACTTGTCCATCCCGCAAAATCTGCATATTCTTTTTTATCAAAACTCATATATGAACAGAAAGTTTACCACTTTAAAGTCAGCAGACGTAATCAGATGCACTTAATAAGTGTGGGATAACCAAGTCCACCGGCTGTTTATGTTTAACGTCTCGGACGACGGTGGAATCAGTCGGCTGTTTGATGGTCATTATGTCAAGCTCTAGTTGTATCTCTTTTATGAATATAATTTCCATTTATATACCAAAGTACCGAAATATTTTGCATGTTACCATTTGCATAGAAGGCTGTGTTTCTGAGAGAGATATCACATTTTTGTGGATTATGTATATATTTTATGGACATGTAAAATCGTATGTATTTCATATTTAAAATGTCATTGTTAAAAGTTTTAAGATATTTATGTAAAATTTTAAATAGTGCCATATTAAATTTAAAATTAACTGTGGTATCCTGACAAATTTTCTGCTTACCCTTGACATTATTAATTAAGAAATTTGTTATTTTTATCACGTGAGAAGATATTATGTAATAATTCTATATACTTATGAATTTTTAGTTTACAATTAAACATAATCACTTGTTAAGAACACGGTATTATATTTTGAAAAAAAGTAAATAAACGTGTTTTTAAAATATATCCTGTCTTTTAATGTCACCTATATATTTTATGTCGGGACTAATAGAAAAATCTGGAAGAATAACAGCATCACGACTGACACCAATATACTAGTGAGATTAACTAGCCGTGCCAATGGGGGGCTCCAAGTATTTGATTTTTCTCGAATAACTCTTTTCATATAAATCCTGCATATCACAAACTTTATTTACATGTCTAAAAAAATCTGAAGAATAAATATTATGAATAATCATTGACTTTTATTGTCCAAACTTGCGAAAAAAAATTAAAACAGATGAGATGTTTTTTTTCGCTTGCATCTGATATGATGTGGAAGTGCAAATGAAATCGTACTAGTAACGCGTACAGCGAGAACCGAGACGGCAGCGGGACATCGCAGAGTTCGAGAGATTAGTAAAAAAAATGCAAAATATCTACCAAAATGTGAAGCATATCATTAATTTTTATTCTTATAATAATCCTTAAGATATTGACGAAGAATTAATTAATCACTTCATTCGCAAATTATTTTTGCCAAAACGTTCTAAAAAAATGAGTTTTTTTTTTGCTTTTAATTTGAAGCATATAATTATATTAAATACATAAATATGTTTTTATATATTTTTTCAACCCTTTTTAGTCCATTTTTTTTCACTTTTAGGAAAAAAATTGTTAAATGCATTGAAAATCTATTATTAGGCTATATCATAATAAGAATGCAATTATTTTGAAAAAAATGCTTAGTCATACATTCCTATCGAAGGAAGAATCGGTTTACCTTGGACATTAACCATTTAAAAATCGGTTGACATTGTTTCTTGGTGGAAACTTAGTTGGTGATTTAAAATTGAATCCTTTGCTAGATTAATCAAGGAGAAAATTCCATAGCACTGTAAGGGAAAGAAAGAATTCCTTTCCGTAATTTGGAAATCAATCAAAAAAGTCTGGGTTACCAAGTGAATAAAGATAAAAAATTTTGAGGTGTTTTTTACATCCCTTTAATTTCGAACATACAACATTTGCACACATATTCAGGACCAATTGTGTACAAAATTTGTTTTAATTTTTTCTACACGATTTTCTATACCACAATGTTGTTATTTTTTAAATAACGCAGTTTTTTAAACTTAGGGAATCAATCATCAATATTTGTATGAATTCTATCACTTTTTTCACATGGTTTTTGGTGGTACGTATCTACCGTGTAAAAAAAGAGATGAATGCACGAATTGTTAAAATAATGTGTTTTATTTAATATTTAAAATTATCGAATGCAAGAGGTAAATCGAATTTAGATTATCCCTTAACTGCTTTGGTCATCCCGATGTGACAGCTGTCAATTCACCGCACACAATAGCGACGCATGCTGGAAGCTTTATGTAATAGTTATTTGGATAGGAATGTGTTCATTCGATTCGTGGGAACATCTATAGAACCCATAAGTGGCATTAGTAAATTTGAGTTGTAGCTACATTTTTGCACTTGCAAATTAATTTGCACACGAAACATATAATTAGGAAAACTTCTCTAGCAGTTAAAGGGTTAAATACATTTGTTTATAAATTTATGATATTAGTAAACATACAATAAGTATAAATCAAATTTAATCAGAGTTAAAAATAATAATTACATAAAATATAATTTTACATTAATAAATACATTTTTTTTTTTATATTAATGAAAAATAACTAAATGCAGCATTCATCTCAATGTAATCACAAAATTATATATAACTGACTTTATAAATTTTTGCACTGTTTTGCGATAAAGTAGCTAAAAAATGATCATTGTCTATTTTCCACGGACACGTGTCTATTATTGGATCACGATTATTCAACGACATCATTCTCTTCTGACTGCTAATACTCCAGATGTGCACGGCCTTATCGTCCTCGCTGTGTGCTGCGAAAAGATAATCTTTGCCAATACTGAATTGGGTAGTCTTAGACATTAGCGTTTGCTTCGACGCTCCTCTGAACGTGTGAAGAATTTCACAGTTTTTATCATCTTTAAATATATCCACGTTGCAGACGAGATATTGACAATACGGAGTCTGCGAATTCGGCCTAGTCGATACAATCAGTTGTTCAGTCGTCGGTTCGTAGTTTAAATTTTGAAAAGGACCTTCCAATGGCAACAACGTCGATTGGAACGCACTGTCAACTTTTTTATGAACTTTCACCGAGTTTAATTGGCACGATATTATGCCTCCAGAAACGGGTGCCACTGATACGACCGGTGATAAATCTCTTGAGGGTGAAATCCTAGAAAGACACGTTCTCGTTTGTCTCATGTCATATTGCATTATTAGACCGCCGACTCCGCCGGCATACATCCTATGGGGCTGATTGTTGTCCCAGCAACATGACCATAGTGGTATATCGGTCGAGAATGTAACAAATTGTTTATCTCTATTTGGGGATGACAACTTGATATTTTTGTCTAAAGAAACGGTCATAATGAGATTATTATATTCGGAATATGCGATAGCTCGTATCTCTTTACTATGCAAAAGCACAAATTGATTAAGGCCATAACTGTCACAATCTAATTGTCTTATCCCATAACCGGGAAACAATGGATTGGAGCTTATTTGGGAAATAAACAGAGAATTGGTGAATTTATGATGAACGAACACGCGACATCCCGACTTTTTCGATACCTCGACATTCTTCTTGAGATAAAATCCCATGATCAACTGTTTATTTTCCGGAGAAGGGTCTTTGTTATTTTTTAAACTGTCTATTATCGCTTCTAAATCCTTTATTTTTTTGATATACATCTGTTCGTTCAATGCCATTTTGTGCAGTTCGAGCACACTTCTATTTTTTTCTTCCTTTACCAGTTCCAATTCCGCTTTTACGGCTTCAATTTCGGAATTATCGACACACGATAACGTTTTGGCATATATAAATCGTATATCCCGAATTGTCGATTTTGCTTTGCATGTCGGACAAGCCTTGTTGTGCATACTGTGTATCCATTTCACTATACAAGAATATCCAAATAGATGTCCACATTTCAGGGAGGCCATACGATGATCACCGGCAGTCGTCCACGGCTCAAAACAAACGGGACAGGTTTGGCCATCGTAGTCAGATTGGCTCGTATCGAGCTTAGAACACTTCGCAGGAGGCTCGTCAGCATGTGGCGAATAATTTACTGTTTTATTATTTTTATTGTTGGAGGTTGAAGGCATAGATAAGGGGGAATTAGCATCGGGTAAAGGTGAAACCGGAGTATTATTACTGGGAGTCCCGACAATAACACTAGGTCTTGTGGTTACACTTAACAAGTTTGGATCGTTATTAATAGGAATGTTATCTGATTGTCCATCCACATTTGGTGTTGCTGTAATATGCGTTGGTATATATTGATGATCATGTAACGATGACGATATTAAATCACCGTAATCACTCGTCTGCGGTGATTCACTGTTGTTTGAGTCTGAGTCTGTGTTTTCACTCATTGTGTTATAGGTTGTTTCTGAAAATTCGAGGGTCGCAGAAGGATAGCTACTGTGAGATGTATCATCAGTGCTAATATCGCTATCATCTTCATCAATCATCCTATGTCTATGAGACAGATAATTGGTTGCAAAATAATAACCTTGTGATAGGTCAGTTACGAATCTCGCCCAAGGTGCTCTAATATTGTAAACACTAGGATCTCCCATCATTCGAACAGTTAGAGTGATGCAAACTAAAAGTACAAAAATCATAATTAAAAAGGTGTTCACAGAATACAAATTAAAAACTATGATATATTGATGTGTTCCTAAACATTATAGATGTGTTCCTAAACAACAATAGATGTGTTCCTAAAAATTAAGTACTGTTGATCCTTATTAAATATTAAAATACGGTAAAGCTACGATTCATTTAAATTTTTTTTTTTGATTAACACATTGCCCCACGGGGAACGTAGATTCCAGCACAAAATCGTTTTTACGTATGAGTATAATTTTTCGCTAGACGAAACTGCGTGTTTGATTAGCTGTAACTTTTACGTTTTGCTTTTTCAAATATTATTTTTTTGGTTAGTTACTTGATAGTCATAGGAGTACAAAAAATATTCTTTGATACCTTGAGGGGATTACTTTTACTTTTGTACCCATGATGAAGCTGTGTCAGACAGGTCTGTGTGACACAGTTACATCCCTTGTCATTCACTCATACCGCATATACCGGCCGTGAGGAGATTTTGGGCAAGTGTAGCCATTGAAATATATATAAAACCATTTATTTGAAATGTTTTATAGTTTTTTTACAACAAGGTGTGTGTTTAGAAATTGCCGATGCATGCCGGAAATTATTTAATGTTTAATAATTACTCTGAAATGAATATCATTTAAGAATTTCATTTTTTTAATAGATTTTTTCAATTGTAATTTTTGGTCTTCATTAGTCAATTATAAACGAAGCATTACCGGAAAAGTATCAAATTAAATTTTACTTTTTGTTAAATTTGGAAAAATGGAACGTTCAGAGCTATAAAAACAGCTGTGTGGATAATAAATATATATATATAAATAATAATATTCAACATTTAAAAGACCATGTTTTATAAAACTTTCAATTTGACTCATTTTTAAAAAGTTTGGTGACCCCTGCTATAAGGTATAAATATTTTTTTTGCATTTACTATCGAGTAAATGTTGACGTTGAAATAGTTTAATTTTAAGCTCAATATGTTGATTAAAGTTATGACATTTTTTGTAATAAATAACGTTTCATCAAATTTCGGTGAATCAGTCTAGCCCAGGAGCATGTTTGATTGAGATTTGCCCCATAGGCAATGTGTTAATATTAAAATTAATAAAAAGTATATATTGAACAATGTCCATGACTTATTTGGTTAAACTATTAATATGATTTGTCAGAGATATTTTTGATTACAAATGTGTTCAAGTATGTCATTTTTTAATAAGAAACTGTTGTACTAGAGATAGTATATTATAATTGTTGCAATTATATAATAACGTACACTCATAACCCGCCAGAAATAATATTCCAATATATATTCCTTGGACAAATTACATTAAAATATTAAGATACTATGTGCAATATGTTGACATTATTTCAGTGTTCCATTGTGAGCGGTTATTGCCGCCATATTGTGAAGAATCCACAGGGGGCAGAAGATTTATCAGGTTCTAGAAAAATGCGTAAAAATACTATATATCATATATAATTGTCAATGAATTTGACATCTTGACAAGAAAATTTTATAGTAATAAGTGAATTACATTTAAAGAGTATTTCTTAAACAACATCATGTCTAATAACAAAAATTTGTACATATATATATATATTCATTAATGTACGTTGATAATAAATTTTATACTAAAATGAGTTCAAATTATTGAGATTTTGTGTTTTTATTATTCAAATTAAACATTGAATTTGAGTAAGAAGCTGTGCTGGTACCTCATTGGTGACGTTTGTCAAATCATACCGACGGCAAAACGAAGCTAACCGATAAACAATGTCACCCGATCGAAACAGTGCTACTTCCAGCCAGCATCCGAGAAATAATATTTGGCCTAAAGAGAATGGGAAACGTCCTACGGTTTATTCAAATCGCGCAGGTTTGAGTAATAGGGCTGTTCGTATTATTGTAATAAAATTTATGACAAAAGGAAAAATACATTAAACAATTTCAAATATGCATAAATAGGCATATTTTAAAATATTTTTTAAACTGAAATTATTACCCCTCAATTGATTTTTCTTTTAATTAAGTAAAGAATTTATTAGGGTGTTATTGCGATTTTAAAATAAAGCTAAATTATATCATAGGTCGCACATAAATTAAAATAAAAAGTTGGTATAATAATAATCAAATGAATCAATAATGAAATGATTTATTAAAGATTTAATCATAAATATCATTCATATAACAACAAATATTTATTTTTTGAATACATGTTACAATTAAATTCATATTTTAAGCATTAGAAGGCATTTAAGACTTAAATTACTTAAATATAAAGTAAATAAAATATTAATTTTAAGAAAATTGTCATACTTTTTAAAATATTATGTCAGATAATTGTGATAGAATTAAAAATAAATGTTTAGATTATACATTTTCCTTATATATAATATGTATTATATCATTACAAATCGATTTTATAACATGATTAATAAATTATAAAATAATATACCGTGTAATATTATCATTGATATGTGAAATACTATTATTATATTAGTAAATGTTATTAATTAATTATGTATATTATTTTAATATACAATTCAAAGAATTGAAACTGGGAAAAATAGTAAATAAAATCGTATTAGTATGCTGTTAACAATTAAATATCAAAACATTCATTACATATATTATTTGAAAAATGTCTAAGAAATACATATGTATTATATATTATGGTACAATTATAATGACATTAGGTGTGATACTATAATTGTCCTTAAATACATTTATATGATTTGTAAACCTCGATCAATAACAATTGATGTTTAAAATTGTATTCAATTTTATCATCGAGTTTAATTCAAGAAAATATTTTATTATTGAAATAACGATGATATTTTGTGAACATATGAAATAGTTTTTAACTATTTATAATTTTTAAAGGCATTTAATATTGTACATAGTAATAGTAACAGGACAATATTTGTATATATAATTATGAATACATAATTATATTTATTGTCATATAAATATTAATCAACAACTATGAATAGATTGAAGAATCATTAAGAATAGGGGATTATTTAAAAAGTTTAAATGAATGGAGTATTCGAAAATGTTATTAGTCAACATTAATAATCAATATTTGAACAAGAAAAAAACATTATAATTGGTAACAACTGTTAAAATTTCAAGAATATTCTAGAGAGGATATTTTAATGTGAAATGTAGAGAAATAATGGTTAAGAACATTTAAATAGAATCATTTCGAGTGAGTATTTTACACTTTTATATGTATATTAATATAATATAATGTGTATCCCTTAATTTTAATAATTAATTTATTCGTATTACATACATTGTTTATATGTATATATTGTTTTTTTAATTTTAATTGAATCGTATTAAATAAAACAATACTTTTTAATAATTATGTGTTAAATAATATACATTCCATCATTTTTACGCGATTATTAATTCAAAAATATCCGAATTATTCAATTTACATCGAACGCGTACTGAGAATCACTAAGGCCAAAACGCATTAAAAGAGTAATATCTTCCTCCCCATATTATTTACTTCATTGTATAATATCATTATTATATAATGTGGAAACAGTTTGGAAACTATTTCATGGAAATTGATTCTTACTTTACACTGCTTTGTGTAGGAATAACTACACAGAACTTTAAAAGGTTTGATGAAAAATATGGGTATTAATAATTTAATTTCGCGGGATGTGTAAGTCCAATATTCACAATATTTTGTTGTATTAGATGCTTACTTATTATTGCCTTTCCTATGATTTAACGTGTTTTGGCGTGATTACGGACAAGAACAAAAATTCTGCAAAAAAAATCTTTTAAAAAATTAGTTATTTTGTGCACAATTTAGTGCATTGTTTTTATTTTTATTCGTGCTATTTTTTTAAACTCATTCCGGTTCTGAAACAAATCTACCGCGTAAAAAAGGATAAAGTGTAAAAGTATAATTTTACTTAAAGTATGTAATGTTAGTCATACAAAGAAATACAATAAAATTCAAACCGCATATTATATAATGCTAGAGAATATTTTTAAGATTATAGTAATATTATAGAGAAAGGGCACATTGTCAAGTCTACAAGATAGGATGGTCATATGGGCAGCATCACAGGCTGATATTTTCATGATATAATCAGAATTATTCCATATAAATAATTCTCGATAACATATTTATACATATATTAATATTAGATCGTCAAGTAAGAAAATTGTAGTGAGACACATGGCCATCTTTAACAACTCCTTATTTCACACTGGTATTTTTTGGTTTTTGTTGGAAAGCTACCGCATATAGTTCCTCTTTCTGAATCATTTTGCGCTTTAAAAAATATTAAAAATATTTTATAATTTTTGTTTAAGATCCAAAAGTCGGAAATTTGTACAATTATGAATTATAAATTCTTGAAAAAAATACAGAATCGCAAACAGCTCGGCACATTAATGGCGTATTAGACTCTAGTATTATTTCACAGAAGATACTATCAAATTGATTTGCGAAATTTTATTCTGGTAATTTTGACCTCAACAATTTTCAAATTTAAGGATAAGAAAAAAAAGGAACGAGCGTACTTTTCAAAAGAATTGAACGTTAAAGTAAGAAACTAGGAATCGCGATCAATATTTCCTAAACCAAACTGATGATAGTTGCTAGAAGCAATCAGCTATCCAGTTCTGCCAATCTTTGGATCTGGAAAGTGTTGAAGAATTTCTATATCTCGGATATCTACTTATGAGTAACGGAAGTTGTAAGTCAGAAATAAGAAGGTGAATTGGAATGTTGTCGACAATGCGGAAAAACAGGGGTATATCCAAAAACACAAAAAAAAGTTTGTTTTAATATACTGCGTAGAAACCTTGACAATAAAGTACTATATGAGAAAAAAAATAAGGTCTTTGAAATGTGGCGCTGGCGACACCTGATGAGATTACCATGGACCGCTAAATGCACAACCGTTTCTGTCCCGGAAGTAATGGGAAACGACAGACTCTCAACTATATGTCTCAAAAGGACTCTTTGCTACGTTAGACATCTCGCTAAAAAAAATGATAGCCTGGAGAAGCTCATCACTTTTGCTAACGTACATGGAAGCAGGACAAGGAGCCAGGGCACCCATCCACTGAAGTGATCAAGTAACGAGGGCTCCACCGTAGTAGCTGCAATGCGAGATGCGGAATGCAAAGGATCTTGAAAATTTTCAATCCAAGATATTGGGTCAAGAATGGTCACGATCCTCAGACATGAGGATGTCGACTCAGGAAGAAGAACTTTAATCTCACGAATGCCGTCGGCCAGAATCAAAGCTGAATAATATCGAGATAAAAGTCATCGTCACGTCACATTTATCTCAAAGTACGCAGGAGTTATCGTTTATGTTTAGTGTTACCAACCAAACAATATTAACTCACCTACCTGAAATCAGTAAAGTGAAATGTTAGATAAGTGGGTTCCACATGAACTGAATAAAGGGCAGAAACAACAACGCTTAGAAACTTGGATGATGTTGCTTTCTCAAGTCAGTCACAAAACATACGTGTGATGAGAAATAGATCCAATACGGCAACCGTAACTGTTCAGCACAGTGGTTGAACAAGGATAAGCCACAGCGCAATATTCATTAAAAGACGCAGGTGTAAATGTAAATGATCCAAGAACTTGCAGAAAAACAGCCTGGATTAGTCAACCAATCGGCTCTTATTCTATTGCAAGAAAACGCTAGACCGCATACTGCACAAATGACAGTGCCAAAACTACAGCAGTTGGAGTTGAAAGTTATTCATCATTCATCGTACTCATCAGAGCATGTCCCACTGATTACCAATTCTTTCGGAATTTGAATAACTGTTTAACTATGATTATTATTTAAATGGCCTTCTAATCCGAGGCAGGTCTTTGCCACCTGGAGGACACTATGCGATCTCCAACAGAGACGCGTCCAACTCAACTCCGAGACCAGGTTTGCACTGGATGTCCTCCAGGTTATCTAGGTTCTTCGAATATGGGCCAACGAGCCGAGCTGTCAACGTGCGGATTGTAACAATAATAATCGGACGTGGGTAGGGCCGAGTCGTATTTACTTCTGATACCGTCTGACCGGATGCTACAGGCATTTTCGGTACCGCATCCGTCACCGAACCAGTACGGAAACCAGCCTGGGGTCCTCATAGTTTCATAGAATCTACGAAACCGTGACTATGTCCATTGACTCTCGATTACCAGTCTTTTACACCACCGGACTGAAGAAGCTACCGCTAAAATGGCAGAAGTATATTGACAATATGAGTGCATACTTTGATGCAAAAAACTATTCCTTGGATTTATAAAATAATCAAAAACTTGTGTTTTTTCTACAAATTTCATACTTGGCGACCTAATAACATGTTACATTATTTTTTTTTATTGTATGTACACTTAGGACCATTTCGCGAATCCAACATTTATGGTCCCGTCGATCAAATAATTTAATAATATGAATTGATATAAATATTATTTTCCATTAAATATATTGGTATAATGCACACGTATTTTTATTATACATTAATATATACAAGTTTAACATTGAATATACGTTCTGATTTCTTGGATAATAATTAATTGAAATGAGCAATCGTCGAGAGATTAGAAAGAGATCAAACATTTATAGCGCCGCTTAATATTATCAGATTGAATTTGTCTTGGATTACGTTATTGCTGTTGAAATAAAATAAATAAGGTTGCGAGTATGTTATTTTACAATCTAAACATGGAAATATAATCCATCTTGCGGACAAGTAAAATGGACTATCTGTGACGTGAGTCATTCGTCATGGCCGCGGCCATAACGTGAAACCGACGGATTTCTTGGCTTTACTGAAAATCTTGCTTAAATCCAATACGAACTAAGGATCACGGTTGACAATTTGAGACCTTATTTATAAATGACAGGCAAAAAATGGCGTCGGTCTGCGTCGGGTACGCGACGCTATCCAGTTTCAATTTAATTTCAAGTGCTTTTCGAAAGTATGCACATACATACATATCGAATCTATTCAGAAATCGACATGGAAAGCTTAACATTCGAACAAAGAGCTGGAGATGAATTAAAAAAACCAATGAACTCGCCGTTCGGAGAATGCAATTTAAAGTTTTCACCAGTAAAAACTAATTACTTGATTTATTTGCAAATAATTCAACACGATTAACAAGAAGTCAATATAATAATTAATATAATGTGCTGAATTATTCTTTCATATGTCAAATAATAATGAAAAAAGAGGCACGTTTAGGTAAGAATTGATTTAGCACTTCTGAAATAAAACATTGTCAGTTAATTCGACAAGGCGCTAGCGGTTACTCCGCCTCCACTTTGGTACGTTTCTTCAGACACGACATTTTTAAAACTACGGATTTTTCTTTCGGCGAATATATGTAAGATTGTGAGGACAATTCTGCTTTTTTTCATTTTTTTTCCTCAATGTTAAAAATTCATTATTACATTGTGATATATCACATAATAATTTTACAATAATTGTTATAAATCTATTTAAAAAGATTATAAGGCTACATCTTGAATTATTTTAAAATAGCATTATGAGTTATTTATAATCGGTAATACATAAATTATAAATAAAATAGTGTAACACACTTACAAAATAATCTTTTTTTTCATATCCGTATCCACAATATTTTTTTATACCCTAAAAAAGCTTTATACCCGTAAATTTGATTTTAGCCGAAACAATACATCATTCCACCTGTCCATTAGCGTTGTAAAAAAATGATTTAAAGAATTACATTCGCTCAATCTTCATTATTATTGTCATGTAAGCATTTCTCATCCATAAAAATCAATGCACACATACAATTATAAATTATTTTTGCTAATACTAATAAAGGTTATCCAAAAAGAAATCGCACGTTTATTAACATATGTATTTGTTGAGACTTTTTATGACCGTTATAAATTATAAATTATATTGGCTTGATTGTTGGTCAAGTGTTGTTGGTACTTAAATGTTAGTTTTGATTATAGAGATTTAAATCAGGGCATAAAAAGAATGTTAAAAAATGATTCTGGACGCCTTTCAAAATTCTATTATATATAAAGATCCTTGTTTATGCCGGATAGCCGGATTAGTGACGTAGCAAGAGCAATTTTGAGAAATTGTGGCCTAAATGCCCCCCCCTTAGGGCACCAGAATGCAGAGGGCCCCGATGCCGTGCATCGTTTAGCTTTAAGGTAGTAACGTACATTTAAATCGCATCGATA
Source organism: Philopotamus ludificatus (assembly GCA_022495035.1). Classification (NCBI taxonomy): domain Eukaryota; kingdom Metazoa; phylum Arthropoda; class Insecta; order Trichoptera; family Philopotamidae; genus Philopotamus; species Philopotamus ludificatus. The sequence goes on along the minus strand of JAGXCT010035653.1, from coordinate 7,292 downwards.
AATCGAATAAAATGGTTTTATACCACATGATCTAATCCAAGTTAACAAAGAAGAGCGAAAAATATTTATTTCATCTTCTTCTTTGGTCGGCACCCTCATGTCAGAGGATCGTGATCATTCTCGTTCCGAAAGTTCTTGATTTTGTCTCTCCAGGATTCCTCTGCATTCTGCATTCCGCATCGCAGCTACTACGGTGGAGCCTGTGGCGGTCTTCCTCGTCGCTCCAGCGGGTGGGCACCTGCCCTTCCCTGCGTCCTTGTACGTTTCAAGCGCGACGAGCTTCTCCGGGCTATCGTTTCTTCTGGCGAGAGATGCAAAGTATCGAAGAATCCTTTTGAGACATATGGTCGAAAGTCGGTCTTCTTTATAGTTCCCCATTTCTTTTAAAACGGACACGTTTGTGCGTTTAGTGGTCCATGGTATTCTTAGCAGACGTCACCAGCACCATATTTCGAAGGCATCAATTTTCTTCTTCATATTTTCTTTTATGGTCCAGGTTTCTACGCCGTAAATAATAATTGAGAATACCAGACTTTGCACTAAACGTTTTTTGTCTTTTTGGATATCCCCCTGTTTTTCCAAACCGTAGCTTTGACATCGCGTTTTTAGTCATCACTATTCGCCTTCTTATTTCCGGCTCACAATCTCCGTTACTCGTAAGTAGTGATCCGAGATAAAGAAACTCTTCAACCCTCTCCAGACTGGAAGATTAGCAGATCTGGATAGCTGATTATTCCTGTCGATGATCATCAGCTTATTTCATCTAACTATTACCTTTACAAGATCTTACATATTGTTTATAAAATGAGCGATTTCTTTTTGGTCCATTTAATAATACAAAAGAGACAAAAAGGATGCGTTTATTTACAATTATATTTTAATAATGTCAATCGTGTATGTAACTATGTAAAATGCATTAATTTTTGAATTGCACAACTCACATATAATTATAACTAATTTATTGATGCTTAAAGAGCAACTGTACGTGTCATTCTATTTAATAAAACTTGATGATGGAATGTCGATAATTTAAAAGTGACCGTTTTGGCGGCATCACCAATCGTCTTTGTACGATTTGTAGTATAAGTGAAGAACTTGCGGTGTAGAGGGCCCAGCTTCCTCGTCGTCTCCGTTCTGTGTGGATTCAGATGGTTGCCTGAAAATATTTAAAATTGAATATAAAATAAAAATATTTATTAAATGTAAATATATTTTGCACTTGTTATGGGGATATTAAAAATCGTAAATTGTGTTTAAATGGAAAATTAAAGCATGCGGCCCCCATCGTTTCAACAAATAAATTAACGGAAGCTGTTAACGCCGGCGCGAGGTCACATTTTGGTTAATTTATCGACCATTCGCAAAATTTTCAGCCGATTTTTAAAAGCAAACTTTGCAGTCGAGTGGAGACTGTGACGTATTGTAGTGGCTCGTATGCAAATTGGGTCCCGGCACTGGAAAACATCGGTGATGAACCCCAAAAACGACGAAGGTCCAGAATTAATGGATACTTTTGTCGCTCGAAAACACAGAATACGTTAAAGCTTGAAAAATGCAGATAAAGAGTTTAACTCAATTCGGTTAGCGCGTTATTAAAAAAATGTTTCGGAATATTTAATAATAAAATGAAAACGCTATTGGAAATGGCGGAATTGTCAGAAATAAAATATTTTCCACACAATATTATATTCTCATTAGATATGTATTAAATATTTTAAGGTGAGTTATATAAATATTTGAGAAAATATAATGTTATAATTTATATTATGAATTAAATACAGTGAAACCCCGTTACGTGCCCTGAATTCACGTTTTCCCGATATCTGCGCTCAATATTTACAATCCCATTTTTTTTAGTATCACCTAACGTTTCTAACCCTGAATCTAGGTTTTTCCTCATTATACGTTTTTTTTATCAATCCCTTTAAAACATAAAACCGGGTTTCACTGTAATAAAAGCTTAAAATAAACATCATTTAATAAAATCTTATTAATCATATAACTTTCAAAATATTTGAAAACAAATACAAATTAAAAAAATATTTATAATGAATAAAAAGTATTTGTTCATTGAGTAGATATTTAGTATTATGAAAAACATGTAATAAAGTAGTGAAATATGAGCTTTTTCTATTTTTTTAATATAATAAAAATATAGTATTAATTTAGAACAATGGATCAATTTTACTTCGTTTATTTTTGGATTTTATTTTTAGTAGCTCTTGTAAACTAATTAATAGAAGCCAAAATTATTATTGAATTATCCTTCATTTATAATTAGATTTAAATTCCTGTTATAAATATATATTGAGTATTGATCTGGACTATTTATATCGTAGTTTATTTTTATGGTCATCAATAAGTATTATTGTAAATTATGCGGAATATTGTATCATTTAGTAATTAACGAGTTATTTTGAACACAGAATAATCAGAAATTCACGTTTAATTACGCAACTAGGTAACATGACCCTGGAAGGTTTTAAGCAATTTATTTATTAATTAAAATATAAAAAACAGTATGGTTTCATTCTTGACGCTTTCCGTCTATACAGTTTTTTTAACGTCAAATACACCTTTTTCAAATCAAATGCATCCTTTTTCAAATCAAATGCACCTTTTTACAAATCAAAAATGCACCTTTTTACAAATCAAATGCACCTTTTAACAAAACAAATGCACCTTTTTACAAATCAAATGCATCCTTTTTCAAATCAAATGCATCCTTTTACAAATCAAATGCACCTTTTTACAAATCAAATGCACCTTTTAACGAATCAAATGCACCTTTTTACAAATCAAATGCACCTTTCAACAAATCAAATGCACCTTTTTAAAAATTAAATAAAATATTTAAATTCGTTTTCCCACTAATTACGTTTTTTTTTCAGTTCCTTCAAATATGTAAATGTATGTTTTATTGATTTATTTGACTATGATGGATGAATAGCATAACATAAAGATTCCAAAGCGCCATTCGTCCAGATACAGATTTGATAAACATTCTAAAGACTCTCAATATGCAACGGGAATGAGACTCTCACACTAATATTCCCCCAAGTGTCAAGCCACGACACAGGGTATTTTTTTTTAATATTATTTCAGTTGGATTGTAATTAATATTATTTGTTTTATACATATTTATTCGACGCAGGATAGATGGCATTAGATAATTAATTCCAACGCGCCAAACTACTCACATAAATATTATTTTTATAAAACATGCGGAGGTAATGGGTCACTTCCTCTTACATACCCCCTCCTGACCAGTGTTATAAAGAATTCCATAAATTCATAGTTTTCGTATTGAAAAGCATCGGCGACAACACATATTAATCTCTTATAATTAGCGCTATTACGTATGAAATTATCCCATATTACTGGCATCTCAATTCCTCTCGTATAAAATTTGGTGGGTTGGGACAGGAGGAAATTTTCGATTGTGAGGTACTCACGCACTTAACATTTTGACTTTACCTAATTTCTTTACCCAAATAATTGACTGTGAAATGTTAAGCCTTCCTGCCATCTCTTTTTGATTTGCTTAGATTTTGCTCTAATGTTTCCTTTAATAGTCGAAAAAGCGATCCATGGTTTGCTTTTCAAGGTCATTACCCAAGAATAAAGTTTGACAATACAATTTCTAAATTCCGGATCGGTTATTAGTCCTTCGTCGTATGCATTATATACTTTTCAGCTGTTGCCGTGGCACCATTGCAAACTAAATCATATGTCAAAAGACTAACAAAACCCTTATCTATATAATAAATGCAAAAACTCGTTAGTCCCATTATCTCATAGTGAGTGGAGACAAGGAGTAGATTCACCTACCTCCACCGAAATTTATTTGGGTCTCGACCTAATGGTCGACCCAAATGTTCAGTTTTAATTTAAATCGCTAATTAAATTAAAACTAAACATGGTTTTAAACACGCTCACAGATTTCCTATCATTCAGTATCACTCTAGACATCGATTGGAATTATAGTGAAACTTCGTTTAATAAGCACCTCGTATAAAGGGCACTTTATACACTGCATAACAATTAATTCTTATAAAGAAGAAAAGAATCTGTGAAAAAATGCCTCTCTTATCGAGCGACATTTCGCATAGCGAGAAACGAGAAGAGGGGAAGAAAGAATCAGATATTAACCAAACTTGTGTTCAGATATACTATTTGAGATTTTTTTTTGTTTAATAACCATTTAAAAAATGTTATATCTCTTCTACATTGTTTCCCGACTCAAGATAATCGAAAAGGTATGGAAAAGTTTTACCAAGAGAACCCTGACTTCTGCTTGGAAACCCTTTGGTCGGAAAGCGTCGTTGAATGTGACCTTAAGGGGTTTGAGAGGATACCCGTGGAACCTGTAGTCAATGAGATTGTGTCCTTGACCAAGATCAATAAGATTAAAAGTGGATCAAATGATATCGATGCCCTTGTTGAAGAGCACAATCAAGGGCTTATGGATCTGCATTGTGTTTCAAAGCAAGAAGTTGTAAGGAGAAGTTGCAAAGTAATACTCTTCTGGTGTAATAAGATAAATGGTGAAAACATAGGAAACTGTCGCATCTTACATTGAGAAACATCACCATAATAAGGCAGTGGCTATGTGCGATATAAGTTAATTTATTGCTTAATTTATGCTTTGTTTTATTTTTACCAAATTTTGAGGGATCAGCAAAAATGACGGTTTTTTGCAAATTATGGCCGCTTCTTAACAAAAATACATAATTTTATTTAAATAAACGGTATACATAAAAAAACGAGATTTTTTTCGGAATTTTCATTATTTTACATTCATTTATAAGAGAGAAATTGTTTCGCTTTACGAGTAAGACTTTGGAACGAATGATGATCGTTAAACGAGGTTCCACTGTAAAAATCACAATACACATTGTGATATTTAATTAATAAAAAATCGACAAATCATAAACCGTTTAAAACGAATATCATGTGATAGATAGATGTATATAGAAAAACATTATAAAATATTATTTTCTCTTAATTTAAAATCGTGGCTTTTTTATGTTTTCACGTACCGGAAACGCCAGAGTGCTCCGCTCTAATTCCAGATCCCAGAATTTACCTTTATTTTATTATCTATATCTGTCTTTTCGGAAAATTAGAAGGTTCCTGATGTTGAATAATATGTCATATTTTATACGTTAAAAATTGAAATTACCCTGTGGCGCCACCGACCCCGGCGGCGCGGACTGCAGATCACAAAACTGTGTCCAAGGTATCAAAGCTCTGCAGCAGACGGTCGTCGCGTCTGCACCAGCGAGTCAACTCCTCCATCGAAACACAGCCATCCTGATCGGAGTCGATTAACTGTCAAATAATAAAACGATTAAATAAAATTACTGACGAGCCATTCAGGCGCAATGATTTTCCGGCCTTGTAAATATTAACGTAATATATTCTCGATTGTCAAATGGAAATTTATATGGATAAGTTTTTCGCAAACAATTTCGCATCCCATGCAAAGTAAAGCCTTCGATTTTCTTCACTCATGGATGAATCCATTGTGCAATGTAATCCCAAAAAGGTACATTTGAAAATATCCACACCGGGCACACAAAAAAATATTCCATCCATTATAAAAATGTGTTTTTGCTGAACGCGAATGCATTCAATGTATCGCATATGTAGATTTAACTCACATGAAATATTCTATCGACGTGATCTTTTGCCGAGGATTCTTCTACAATGGGCAGAGTAGCTCTCCCCAGCATCTCGTAAATGCTCGTAACAACATCCGTCATTTCCGCTTTCGTAATGACGCCATCTCCATCCAAATCGTATAGGGCGAACACCCATTGCAGTTTATCCTGAGTGGTGCCTCGAGACACACGCGACAAAATGCAGAGAAATTCCTGAAAAAAAAAAATAGTCTTCAAGAGAATAATTTAATATTAATATATTTCTAGATTTTTAACTAGATAGGGCGCCGTTTGAAGTTCATGAGGCGTTCTACCAATGTCAATTCGCGTTAAATCGAAAGTCCAGCTTCCAAGTTTAATTATCGCATCGAAAGAGGTAGAAAAACAATTTGAATATATTTAAGAACGATTAAAATGCGCATATTTTATGCAAAATCATGCGGTTACTTTGCAAGTTCGACTGAGCGCGAAAAATTACCAATGACAGCCAGTTATTTTTTAAATCATCCGCATTGAATAATCTATTTAGCACCGGAGAGATCGCAAGTTTTCGCAGAATTTCACGCTGAGCGACCGTTGGTATATTTCAATTAGAGTGACGATGCGATAAATTCTCGCCAGAAATACATTTTGCAGAGACGCGATATTAAATTATATTATATTAAGGAATTGAAGGACTAAAGCGAACATCATTAATAATTCCGTACTCGTATTATAACAATAAGCGATTGGTAAAAAAATGAGAAAAAAATCCTGAAAAATGTTTTTTTTTATGAAATACCAATATCGTAATATGTCGTGGTATTAGTGAAGAAAGATTTGATGTCCTGGATATTTAAGATATCAAGGAAATATTGTAAGATTGCGCTTTTAACGAAGAAGTACTAATCGAAATGTTAGATGAACCTTGCGATGCAGCTTCGTGTTTCTCATTAAAAACAAAAAAACGAAAGTTTGGGAATACCTGATAAATTATATTTTTTTTATATGGAAAGGGAGTTTGAAATTGAATAGGGAATTACAAGTGCCTGTCCCTTATCATGAAATACATACACACTAAAAGCAGATAATCGCTTATTGCGCAATTTTTAAAGATGTTCACGACTTCCGATAACGAAAACCTAAAACCGATCTTGAAACGGAGTCGAATAAATAGGATCGTAAGTGATAGTGATGTTGAATTATCCACATTTTTTAAGTATTTCAAATAAATATGAAAATGTGTTGGATATAATTAAACTTCAATAGTATTTTGAATCCCACACCCTAGTTTTAATATAAAATAAAGAACATAAAAACGAAATTTCATATGGAACGACCTAATAGAAGGTGAAAAGTAAGCTGTTGTTTTAAGTTAATTTGTGAAATGTAGGCATTTTTACCCAGAGAAACGTCATTTAATTTATATTATTAAGTCTGTTTATCAGTTGTAATTAAATTTTATTCTCTGTGGGGTAAAAGGCAGTTTTATGTATCTCAAATTATGAAATTTTGTGATTTAGCGTCTAATAGAGGTTTTTTTTGTGATTTATAAAACTATACTTAATTCTTTCCTAGTCTCTATTGGAGATAAAAAGCTTTTTGGAAATTTGCTAGGTTAGGTTGGGTTGGGTTGGGTTGGGTTGG
>JAGXCT010035652.1:50382-81213 GCA_022495035.1 Philopotamus ludificatus | reverse complement strand
TCAAGAAAGTCTTCATATTAACACAATTCCCAGTCACGAGCTGCGTTGACCGAAGAAGTGGTATGTTGAAAGGAGCGATTAATCGAAGTGTAGGTCTTCTTCGGTTTTCCAAATCAATGTCTTATTTGAATAAACGCCATCCGAGTGTTATTTCCTTATCGAAAGTGAGCTAATCGGACGGTGCTCATGACCCTGATGGTCAATATGGGCCTAGACCTCGCCGACACAAAAATGCGATGATCCCAAAAATCGTCATCGGCTCTTCATCCGCGTTTCTCACGCGAGTTATATCGTTTATGGCCGACCGATGTGTAATATACATATTTCAATAGCTTTCTTCGGCCATTGGGCGTTAATTTCATGACCACTTTTGAGGTATGCTCAACGTATCCGAGTGTACCTAGAGCCGGTACTCTCACACATATAAGCTCACGCACATGCGCACTCGTGTGTGTGCATTTTACTTTAACCGATTTTTGAGAATCGATCTATCGGTGGGGGTACAGTCGTCGCAGCCGGAAGCGGCTGCGATTGCGCACAGATGATTTGATATTTTTTTAATTATTCCGTTTTAATATAGTGTACGAGACGAGGAAATGTGAAATTTGGACGGCGGCCGTATACGTACATGTGTATTCAAGTATGTCACCCGAACAGATTGAAGATGAGTATTGAGATATTCCATTGAATCGGACGTATTAAAAATAATATTGAAGATGTTCATTGGACTAAATCAATTCTATTCGATACGCAAAATCGTTCGGTCAATACGATGCCGGCGACTGATATCGTGTGTATTTAAAACGTACATTCACAAATGCACTAATTATTCCAAATGGCTAAATAGTCTGAAAAACGGCCGCGGTCTCTTTTAAAGTCTAATGCACTATGAGGCACCATTCACAGGAGACTACTGAGCACTTAATAATATATTTTTTCATAATAATATATACGAAAATCATTAGAAACACCCCTGCATATATAATAATAAAAAACTATATATAAATTTTAGAAAGAATAAGTAAATATGATATATAATACAATTTTATGAAACTGCATTGCATGTCGAATTCTGTGTATGAGAAAATTTCCGTATAAATAGAGAACAATTGATATTCATATGGAAATTAAATTTTCATGTAATTCATCGAGGCCCTCAAAAAATCTTCAACAAAGATTTTGCTTGTGATTAAGGAGAATATGCATCTCTAATATAAAAATTCCATGCACCTCATAAAATGGTATGAGATTCGCAGAAATGTTATGATGTTATCTTATGTTTTAATCTGTATATGAGAGAATCTCCGTATGGTTAAAACAAACAATGTTTCTCTACGCTAACCTCAGAATGAAATTTTAATAAAATTCATTGTGGTGTATTCTAGATGCGCTTGGAAAGTCTTCGGCGTAGACCTTACACATTCGCCGACGCACTGAATGCAAATGCTTTAAATTAGGGTCACTCCCGAGTGCACGTATGGTCAATTTTTTTTTCAATAATTGTCAGGTTGAACTTAATCGCTTCATGATGCGCCCATGTGGACGTCCATTGACTACAATGGTTCCTGATGACGGGTGACCAAGAAGACCGAGCATGAGCACCATGCGGCGCGTGTGGGGCCCGGGCCCCTCAGCGCCCCCCCTCCCAGCGCCCATCTTGGACCCCATAAAACCCCGTACGGACCCATCATCAACACAGTCGACTCAAATTCGTCCAGCTCGACAGCACTTGAGAGTAGCGCAAGTCTTCAGGACATCCTTCGACAATGAGGTGTTTGGGATTAGTTCTGGCGGTGGCCACGGCCGTGGCTGCTATGCCCACGGACAGCACCGGCGATGGCGTCATGGGATCGGCCTTGAACTTCGTCAAGGAGTGCGGAGAAAGTGACCTCTCCTTATGCATCAAGGTGAGTCCTTGAAACGGAGTGATCGTGAAATCGTGTAAAAATACGTGCAATCATTAATGCATTATTATTTTACAGGAGAGGGCGTTGCGCTTCGTCGACGGATTGAACGGAGATTTCGAAGTCAGCGAGGGAATTTCATTGGTATCGACACCGGAATCGTCCAGACAACAGGGAGCCAGAGCACTCAAGGATGAGCCATTATCCGCCGACGTCAACGTCAGAGAGAACCAGGTCGAGGGACTCCTCGTCGACCGCGTCGCCCGATTCCTCGAAGGACACACCCTCCAGTTCAAAGTACCGAAAGACTCCATCGACGAGATGAAGCGCTCCATGGAAGAAGGTAAATATGACACGTTTCACTTTCGTATGATCGGTATTATCAAAAATATTTAGATAAGCAACGCGTTAAACAAATGCGTTTGTTGAATCAATACCCAAAAAAAAATCAGTTACATAACAATCGTGTGTGTAAAACCTTCACTTTCGCATTTAAACCTTCTTTTTTTCCATAGAGCAATCGCAACGCTGTTACGTTAAGTATAAAAAATTACATTCACTATCGGGCGAGTTGATGATTATTATGCCTTTGTTACACGGTCAATGTCATTACCAAATATTGTAATACCGATCATAATAACGCAAAAAATTACATTTTTCCGCATTAATAGAAATTGTCACATGCATGACTTTCTAAACAACTTTTCATCAGATAATCTCCTTATACGGATAACCATGTGGCATCGACCCATTTCATTCTTGATTTGGATCACATTAGATTACACGCTTAAGACAATGATGCGTCTTGTAATCTCGGAAATGTGGGTCAGAAGGGTTTTTGAACCGGTTCATGGGAATTTGTTTTTGAACGCGAAGGGTACTTGCCACACATCGTGACCTCAAAAAAAATATTGTTTTTTTTTACCACGTAATTCGATGACCGGTAAATGTGAGGTCAATACAACTTTCACCACGGATGTTAACAAAAAATAAAATTGTATGGAGAGCTTTTGTGATCCATACAAACACATTCATTGTAAACGCATGCTTATCTGTACCGATAATTAAAGTATACAGCCTGTACGATGCTTAATTTGGAAAGTCCGCCTTGTTTTTGTTGAATGGTTAAGTGCCTTATAGCTCTCACGCCTTCCGGATCCTATGTGGGTCAAGGGAAAGTGCTTAACAAGAGTCTGCTCTTGAGACATATGGTGGCCAGGGACGGACAACGCCGGCCTCTAGAAACTTTCGAGGACAATGCCAACGCCTCAAAGTTCAACGCGAACCTCCCATGATTCATAGCGATTGTTTCAATAATTTTTGACCCACGAAACCTTGCACTTGATTCTGTCGTCACACGCAACAGGTTGGGTCGGGCAATTTACAACCTTGTTTGACCCACAATCGGACGACATGCCTCCAACTCTTGTTTCTTACGCAGACGAATAAATCCACTGACACCGTTAAAAAGAGTAGACACACGGCGAATAAATTTAAACATTGAGACAAGTAGAAATTTAATTGTTTATAGCCATTCTGAATTAACGGATGTGTTCGAAACACACATATATGTATATTTTTTTCGTATGTGTATAAAGAGCAGATGGTCCATAACGGTGTACGGAAAAGTTGATGTTGACGTTATCGGAAAAAAATATGTAAATTAGACGGTTGAGCCCAAAAAAAAAATATTTTTATAAAACTGTGGCCCAAACAAACTGGCACAATTCGCCTCGGGCGATACGATCATCTCGACCGGTTCGCAATCGAAGAAAGGCCTAAAAGAAATTATGTAAATTAATATTTAATACACATTCGTCGCGTACTTTCGAAATGCTCGCATGCACAATGCATACTTAATCTTTATTTAATTTGCAGGCCGCAAGAAGAAGAAGAAGCTCCTCCTCCCCCTCTTGCTCTTGTTGAAGTTGAAGGCAGCCGCCCTCATTCCCCTCGTATTAGGATTCCTCGCTTTAGTCGCATTCAAAGCTCTGATCATCGGTAAATTGGCCTTGTTGATTTCTGGAATCATCGGAGTCAAGAAACTGTTGGACTCCAAACAAGGAGGCTCTGGCTACGAAGTGGTGTCTCATCCCCACTACGCCGAAGAACACCACGGAGGTAACCACGGATGGGGACGATCGGCACAGGAGCTCGCGTACGCCGGACACAAACAAGAATAAATAACAAAATAATCAACAACAACAAAAAAATAAACCATCGAGTATATCTAGTTTAACTTCGGATTCAACGCAGTTTTGGAGCCGGAGTAATTATATCATAAAAACTTCAGTTAGAATGACTAGATGAAATAATCTCCTTTAGAGATAGAGAGAGAGAAAGAGTAGGATTGAATTTTTCCGCTATGCAAAACAACGTTATTTATTAATCGCAATTATTTATTAGTAATTTATTGTTTTTGTTTTATTAATATTATATTTATTGATTACAATGTAAACGTATTTTCACGTAACACTTCGTTTAATAATTTATGAGTAAAAAAAATAGTTATTCACTTCATTCGTAGTATTTATTTTGACGCGACGTAATTGTATAAATAGTACATTATGATACATGCCAGACGATTTCGTAATAGACTAGACTGATTTATTTTATTATTTTTTATTTTTTTATTCTATTATTTTTTATGTAAATACTTGTCTCTCGCCTTATTTAATTTTTCTGTAGATTTTTTTTACTCTTCTTTCATCGCAATAATTTCCACCATTAGTATTATTGTTATTTGATACTCATTCTACTGTGCTATTGATGACAATTTATTTTTAAGTCTTTTTAATTGTATTAATGTGCCTACACGAATACCTGTTGATATTGATTTTTTTATAAATATTTTGTTTATTTTTATTTTTTTACCAAATGTACTGTTTTGTATATAATATTTAAGACTTTTTATTATTTTTTTTAGTTTAATTTTTATTTAGTTAATTTTTGTATTGTTTTTTTATACCACAATTTATACAGACATACTTTACGCTTACAAGATATATATTGTGTAGCATCTTAATTTTTTGTAACACCTATATATTGAAAAACAACCATGAACAAAGAATACGAACGATTGAAAGAATAAATAAAAATGAAAAATAAAAAAAATACATTTCTTTTAATTATATTATTCCATTTCATTTGACATCCAGAAAAGTCAAATACATTTGCATCGATGGTATGCGAAAGATTCAGGTGGAAGAGGCGCACCCACACCAGCCTCAGTTACCGGGTCAAACAGTCACACCTATTGGCCTAATATCAGGACCCTAAAAAATTCACTTGAAATTTTATTAATAAATTATTTTCCTGTATAATTAAAAAAAAACATATCATAGTAACATCTATGAATAATAAATAGGATGTCCATTCCTTGCCGATAAACATCGGACAAATGTGAAAGTGGAGGGAGCAGAAAAACCGGATGCCAGATTTCTCTCTGGTCGGGTAGCTTCGTGAACAAGGCTTTAACCGATTACATTTTTTAAACAAATACATTGTTGTAAGTTTCGGGTATAATTATCATTTTTTTCAAGTCACTCAATTGCCGGAAATTTTGATGAGATGACCGTTTGATGCGTCGAATAGATGAGTGACGGATTGATTTTAATATGTATCCTATTTTATTAAATCAATGCTTCATCGGTCATTGTATTAATATGATAAAAAAATATTAATTGTGTTTCTTGTACGTATAATGAATAAAATTAATATGATCTATAGACAGATGTTAAAACTTAATTTAGCATTTGAAACTTTAGAGAAAATCGCATTGTCAGTAATAATAAATCAAATCATATCATTTAAATCTGAATCTATTCAATATATAATTTATTTAGCAAAATCATGACTGAACAAGTAAAGTTTACATCTAAATAAAACATTGATTTATACAATAACTATATTTTTTTATTATTAATTCAAAATAAGCGCTATCATGTTTTCTTTTTTATGCCTGTAACCCCAAAAATAAGCTTCAATTATTTAGCCTTAGTAATAAAAAGTTTACATGTTATAATACGAATTATACTCATATATTATTATAAATGAGAAAAAGACATCTTCCGAAAAAAGCTCTAATATATTTTTATGGCAATATTATTACAAGACCCGGTCTTATTTTAACTAAATACGATAGCGCCATCTATAGAATTTATACTGAAACATATTAGACGTATAATTTATCAGTTGAAGATATCAAAACATTTTTTAATAAAAATCAAAGATGTCGTCGGAATAATTGTTAAACAATAAAACATCATTCAAAAATAATTTCAAAAGATTCGCAATTGTAATATTATCGCAAATTTGATGATAATGCTTTTTATCATGCAACATTAATTTATTATGCAAAAAATCGATCATTTTATCTATTTTATTATGATAAAATGTGATAGCAGATTAGTCAGAATGTGATAAAATTAAATGTTTGGTTGTTATCGAAATTATTTTGCAAAATGGAGTGGTTAAAGATAGTTTTGCTCATCAGTATCTGCACATCTGGGTTTGATTAATTTATTATATTATTTTAAATATATCATGTATAATATAATTATCAAAAAAATTATATTTCACAGTGTTTTGAGTCAAAATGTAAGAAAATTTCCGGATAATTTTCTCTTCGGAGTAGCAACAGCATCTTATCAGATAGAAGGCGCATGGAATGTTTCGGGTAAATAATAATGATAATTGCATGTCTTATGATGAACCTAATTTTGTTTTTACACGATTTTTGATTAATAAAAATCATTGATTTGCTAATAAAAATCAGGAGTTCATTAAAAACAAATTTCTTATGAAAGAACAACGCCGTACAATGGGTTGCATAACTTTCTCGCAATCTTTAGATTGTATGGTATGTTATCAAAAATAGCACAAATATCAAATGAAAAGGAGTAAATATAGATTCATAATACGATACAAAGAAATTGAATCTTGAGCATTAAAATAAATTATTAAAATAACCCTACCATTTTTGATCAAAGTGATTTTACACCATCAGACGGTAATTCTTTCATCAGCGCTTAAAGTGTAACTATATTCTTTATGTATTCTTTAAATATATTTTTGTGTTAATATTCAGATAAAGGAGAGAATATATGGGATCATTTGACACATAACACCGATTACGTTGCCAATGGTGATACTGGAGATGTATCCTGCGATTCTTACAACAATTACAAAAGAGATGTCGAAATGTTGGTCGAATTGGGCGTGGATTACTATCGTTTCTCGCTATCATGGTCCAGAATTTTACCAACAGGATTCGCTAATAAAATCAGCGAAGTTGGCATTCAATATTACAACAATCTAATCAACGAACTCATTGCTCATAACATAACTCCAAGCGTCACTCTCTACCATTGGGATCTGCCACAACCGCTGCAAGAATTGGGCGGCTGGGTCAATCCCATTATGGTCGATCTCTTTACCGATTATTCTAACGTCGTATTCGAAGCATTCGGAGATAGAGTTCAAAACTGGTTAACGTTCAACGAACCAATGATATTGTGCCATCAAGGGTATGGACTAAATCTGATGGCTCCCGCTTTGGGTATGAGTGGCATTGCAGAGTACTTATGTGCACATACGCTTATCAAGTCACATGCAAAAACTTATCACCTGTATGATGATGTTTATAGATCTACACAAAAAGGTAATAATAATAAGTACATATTCAATATTTAGAATAATTATAATATTGATTTTATTTATAGGAAGAGTATCTATTACTGTTAGTGCTGCGTGGCATGAGCCTGAAACTGCGACTCCAGAAGATTTAGAAGCATCTGATATAGCAATTCAGTTTGAGGTAATGTAAAAATTATAATAATCATTAAAAATATTTGGCATTCATTCATCATAGCAACAGCCGTATTGAAGAGTAATGGCCTCATCCATCACCCTTTTCCATTTTATCCTCTCTTCCGCCACGTTGCGCCATCTTCCGGTTAACTTCAACACTGCCTTGGTCTTCCTTTCCTTCGGGGACAGGAAGGTTTGTTAACTATAAACCTTTTCAACGGCCGATTGTCTGGCCACTCTAATGACAGCTGTGACCAGTATATCCTTGTATAGTTGGTACAGCTCCTCATTGCTTCGGATACGCCATTCCCCATCGTCGAATACGGCTCCTAATATTGATCTCATAATTCTCCTCTCCAGGATATCCAGTTAACAGTCATCTTGCTTTGTCAAAGCCCAACATTCAGATCCGTATGTTAGGACGGTCATATAGAGCTTGAATTTATTATTTTTTCTTAATAGGAATCTCGACCGCAGATGCTTTTGAAGTCCAAAATAGCACCGCATCGGTTTGCCAGCATGGTTTTCTTCGTACTTCCAAATTGGTTTCATTGATTCAAGGTGTACACTTAGACTCTCAGGGATTCATGGATTCATCCTTGATATATAGGCATGTATTTTGTCTTGGTTTCGTTGATCCTTAGTCCCATACCGATTGTCGCTCTCATTATTCGCCGGCATGTATCCTTGAGAGCCGCCTGAAATCTGGCCACAATATCTATGTCGTCCGCATAGGCAAGAAGCTGACAATATTTGTCCATATGACAAATAATCTTTAAGATTCACTTCTCAAAACATATTTTAGCCAGAAATGTACCATCCTTATTATCAAATCGTTTGTATAAACATTAAGATGATTAAACATGAAAAAAATGATAAACATAAAAAGGATGGATCATTTAAAATCTCAAAGCATTTTTATTCTAAAAAATTATGAATGTAGATAAAAATTTTCGCACGCTGCAATAATAAGCACTGTTGGATGTTGAACATTTTTCTGACCAATGTAAGGTTACTGCTTTATGGGATATTCAAAATATGTCTACATGCATTGTCGAATGTTGTTAAATATTTTATCTTGATATGTTAAAGCATCTTGTAGGTTAAAACTTATCATAGGCTTCTCATCTGCTACTCGTTAAGCTAATGATACGGCAATCATATCGACCTTGAAAAGAAATCGGTATCTCGAAAAAATACTATACGGTAACTAGGAATCTACGATCAAATTATTAGGATTTTTTCCAATAAATGTACAATAAATTATATATAACTACGGTTCTACTACTTTTAGCCAAGAAATTATTTATATTTTAAATGACTCTTCTATTTTTTTTATTTTTCGAGATACAGCAAGATTGCATTCTTGGGTCGATAAGGAAACACACAAGTCTTACTATTGTATCCTAATCTTTGTAGGAATAATTAAATTGTCACTTAATCTGAACAGAAAAATGGTCTAATTAAATAAATCACATACCGTAGAAAAGTAAAGCGCCATACCTCTGAAAATAATTTATATTTTTTATTTGAGTATCTTACTTAAAAAAATCATATATAGTAGAAAATATTATTAACTATAACAAGCTATCCTTCGCGAGAAAATAAGTAGAAAAATGTAATTATCTCTTAGAATTGAAATATATAACATTTTCAATACAATTATCCTCCCACAAATCCAATACGCCTCTCCAATTTGAGGTTTTGCCACTCCACTTTTTTTCATAAAGTCTATGTATTTCATATATCATTTTATGATTTAGATGGGATGGTATTGTCATCCGATATTCTCCACCGAAGGTGGATTATCCAAGAGTAATGAAAGAAAGAATTGCTAAAAAAAGCTTAGAACAAGGTTATCCAAAATCTAGATTGCCAGAATTTACACAAGAAGAAATTGAATATATACGAGGCACCTACGATTATTTTGGATTAAATCATTATACGTCATACATAACTACGATGGCCAATAGTAATACTTTGCAATCACATCATGATGATGCAGGAGTATATGAATATCAAGATCCATCGTGGCCAGGAAGTGCATCTTCGTGGTTGAAGGTACTCTTATTCAAATAATAATTAAAGGTCAATATTTATTTTTTTGAAATTCAAAGGTTGTGCCTTGGGGTTTGAGAAATTTGCTCAATTGGATCAAAGAAAATTATGGAAATCCGGAATTGTTTATCTTTGAAAACGGATTTTCTGACAACGGAGAGCTTCAAGATAATGCCAGGATTGAATATTATAATTTATACTTAAATGCAATGCTAGATGCTATTGAAGATGGATGCAACGTCGCTGGATACACAGCTTGGTCACTCATGGATAATTTTGAATGGATGCAGGGCTACAGGTAGTAAATATTTCATTAATAATAATAAAATATACAAATACTTAATAATACTTATCCATATAATTTTAGAGAGAAATTTGGATTGTATCAAGTGAATTTTGACTCACCTGGAAGAACTAGAACTCCGAAAGCTTCGTCATTTTATTATAGAGATTTGATCATGAGTAAAACATTAATATCACAATAAAACCATGTTTAATTAAAAAATGTATTTAAATAATGCTATTATTAAGACTGTCAATAAATTTAAGCGTTTATAAATCGATACAATGCCCAATTGTTGTTGAGCCATGACCCTAACGGACGCTGAGAACTTGAGATTGAGTGCTCAATGGTAAACCGACAAATGAAAATCCAATGTAGGACCATATTGTTGCCTTTGGCTCTTCATTCCACTGCTCGTCTATGAACTTCGTCTAATTTGCGATGGTGCATGCTTCAATGAGGAAACTTTCACTAAAATTGAGATTATAATGAATGGAATTTGTAATGGTAGACAAGATAATGTTACCGGTGCTATTGTTGTCCGAGGCTTTAATGTCATATTTTTACAATTTTATGCAAGACTTTCATTCTCAGATACATATCTAATTTAAAAAGATTTGCACGTACAAAAATTACGCAACAATATTTACTTTATGTATCTTATATAAAAGTAGAAATTCTTTTTTAAATATATAAAATTAAAAGAATCAAAAATAAATCACTATGAGATAAGTTTGTATTCAAACTAATTTGTAGGTTTAAATCAGACAATGGAAAATTAGAAGTTGCACTTAAATCTGGAAATATCGTTTCAAAATCTAACGTTGAAGTTAATCTCAGAATAAATATAAAAAAATATAGTAGAAGTTTTATAATACAGATGTATTTTACATTTTAAGCGAGGAATTTAAGAGGGAAACTGGAATGCACTTATAATCTAAAAACATTGGTATAATAATTCTAAAGGAACCAGAACCACATTTAAGAAGTAAAAAGGCACAAGAGAGTTAAGAGTTCAGATAAAAAGTAGTTGCAAATAATATGTACATAATATATGTTATGTGGTAATCTTTAAAATAAACTAACTGAATAACTGATGCATTTCAAAAACCAGTGTTATGGCTTTTATGTAAAATGCATATTATTTCGATAGTGTAAGTTAACCGTTACTGAGCTAAGCTAGTCGGATAGTTATCCGACGAAAGCTATGAATTCAGGAAATTCTTAATAATAACGGGGGGAAGGGGGGGTTTATAAGTCGATAAGCCCCATTACCTCTGCATGTTTTATAAAAATATTTATTGAGGAATGTAATGCCATCTATCGTTGAATAAATAATTAAAATTAGCCAGTGTCGTGGTTTGACACTGGTTAATTTTAATTAACTATATAAGTGTGAGAGACTCATTCCTCTTGGATCTTTAGAATCATTATCGGCAATGGCCCTTTGGAATCTTTATGTTATGATAACTATCTATCGTAGTCAAATAAATAAATAAAATAATACTAAATTTAATAAAATATGCAAAATTGGTCGAAATAGTTTTCAAATATTTTAAAAGAATCCGAAATAATAATAAATATACTCTTAACCAAATATATAATAAAATAATTATGAATTAATAATAATATTAATTGTTATTATTAATAATGCCCTTTACATTGTTTTTGTTTACATTTTCCATTTTTGTCATGAAACAATAAAGTGTTGCTATATTATTTTATAAATTAATATAATAATATTAGTATTATTTAAAGTGCTATGTATACAAATGACAATTTTTACTCGTGTACTTATCCTCTGCTAAACATAGTTTCTGTTTTGTCAAAACATTTGTTTTTTTTAATCCCGTGTGAAACAAAAAATAACAATAATCAAATAAGGTTTCACATATGGATCGTAGTTTCCAATTTCAACGAGAAATTAATCCATGCGACATTCGCCACTAGATCGGATTAGGAGCTCCAAAATTGTCATAACTCGTAAAAAATAGCCAATGTATTTAAAATAAATAAGAAGATCACATACGTAAAAAACAAACAAAGCATCTGAAGAAGAAAAAACAATAATCAACAAGAAACAAGAGTCATTATAAATACACAGATTTCTGATTATTGTTTCGGCGAACGAAACATATTGTAAATTAAATTAATTATATATTATACATGTGATTAAAGAGCAGTAGTGATAATGCCAAAGCCTTTTAATATTTTCTTGAGAGAGCGTTAATAAATAATATTTTTTTATTTAAATTTAATATATTTCAATAAATTTTAAAGGTGAATATGGAACTGTTTTTTTAATATTTTTTTTAAGACAAACCTATCTCTATTTTTCTTTTTTATTTATAATTTATTGAAATATTATAATATTTCATGTTAAAAGTGTATACAATTGGGTACCGAAACATGATTCTACAAACGAATTTAAATTATTATAAGAATTAAATAATAGCACTGACATTTTATTTTACGTAAATAGATAAAATTAATTATTAATTATATATAATATACAAAATATGTTTTTGTCTAAAATTAAAAAGTACCAGCATGCTGCAAATATGTAAATACATTCTCCAAATTAAATTATTTTGTGTATGTACCGACTAGTGATTATGGGAACAGATCTATCTACTAACAATGAGATTCACGTTCACTTTTATTTCGCATCTGTATTGTTTCATCATCTCTCTCACCTATTGTCGGTAATAAGATTTGCAAAATGATAAAATAAATTTGCATTGAAATTCAAATGAGGAAAGAGTCTTCATTACCCAATTTCATGTAATCCAATTATAAATCAAATTAAAGCGTAGTATTAGGATTAATTTCTTATAATAAATGTAAATACTAATAAAATCGTATACAATTCCAGCCTTAGATAAAATTAAAACCAAAACAATACTAATGCCTAATGACAATAATTATATTAGTAACAATATTTATATTAGAAATACATATAATATGACAAATTGACGTAATTCATGATTGTGTCTTAATGAGAATCAATGCGGATTTATTGGATACGATATTGTTTCGCAATTGAATTTTATTTCGCATTGTGTTATGCGTGTGAACAAAAAATACAAACGCTTTGATCTCACTTTCTTCCTTAAAACAAAGGGAAGTTCACCAGATCATGACAAAGAAAATTATATATAGACTGTGAAAATTTGCGAACCTCGATCACTGCGAAAAATGCCTCCAAGCGTGATGGAATAAGAGGAGGCATAGTCGAAAATTGTAAAGTTTCGTCGAAAATATATATTGATTTAATTCAAAGTGATTAATAAGTGTTAAGCTAAAATAAAAATACACAATGGCGGAAGTTATGAAGTTTAAATCTAGAATAAATTATTTTAAAATAATATTCGTGATGGTTTTCTTTGTTTCGTATACGAATCCGGTTCAATTGGATGGCGATTCTATAACTCCACCAAAATTGACAATATCTTCGTTTAGCAACGTTAATGTTTGCCTAAAACCGAATAGAGCATCTAGTGATTATGTGTCGTGTTTCGGTAATCAAATGTTAAAAAAACTTCAAGATTTAGAAGACAAAGAAGAGTTCAATTTGATCGAGGGAATCAGCATGAGGAGAGATGAGAGCGGACCCAGGGATATCAGCAATTATTTGGACAAAGATCCAATGGATATTAGGTAATTTCAATTTAATTATGAAAAGTAATTCGTGCAATATTAATGTTATTATCTATTAAGATCGATCATGGAAGGAGCTGGTACATTGATGAGTAGACGAGCAGTGCAATGGGACATGGGTTACATATATCCAGGATTAAATATGAGAATCGGTCCAGCTCTCTCAGCTAACGGTGTATTGGAATTCGTTTTAGATCCGAGAATTAGAGATCAAGAAAGAATTGATGGACACGAGAGTACAGGTAAATTCTTAAAAAATCAAAAAGTCATGATGTCATGACCGTGGACGGACGTTCTCCAGGTTATCTAGGCTCTTCGATCACGAGATCGTTGATATTGCCATTTTTATTAGGATTTAAATTTCAACTGGCTACACTGCTCCCATTAATATTCGGAGTGTTAGTATTGCTCAGTAAAAAGGCATTAATTTTAGCAAAAATTGCCGTATTTGCATCTAGTTATTTCGGATATAATTCATTATACGGTCAAGGACCGCCTGCTGTATACGGCACAGGTTTATATGGAGGCGGAGGAGGTATTTATAAATAATTATTTATTCAATAATAAATTAAAAATATTATGTATAATACAATTTTCAGGATTAGGAGGATTGGGCGGTTTGGCAGGTTTAGGTGGATTGGGTGGATTCGGTGGATTCGGAGGTTATCGACAAAATGAGCCTAACTATTTATTCAAACAAAATGATGCTATAAATTACGATGATAAAATAGATCCATATTATACGTCTAATAATTACCAAACTGATCATAATTTACATAAGATCGGACAAGAACAATCATCTGAAGATTTAAGGGACAGATTAGAAAGACTTTTCTCGTCAAAAGATAAAATCAAGCCAAGGGATGGGGCAAGAAATTTCGCATGGAATGAAGAAAAATTTACATAGAATTCTTTCATACGAAACAATAATCAGTGCGATATATAATTTATTATTTTATATAATTAAATTTAAGTTTAGTCATGCATTTATTAATAATAATATTTTTATAATATATACTATATAAATAAAATAAAATTTACTATGCTTTTATTATTATAATGATGTAAACGATTATTATACAATAAATTAATTACAAATCTTAGGGTGTATGTAATTTATATTCATTGCCATTATCAAATATTTTAAGGAATATGTTTATAACATTTATATTTCACTTAAAAGCTAAATAATTTAATTAAACTTTAATTGTTAAAATGTTCAATATAAATTATTATTGTAGAAAATAATCAAATAATTCTCAGAAAAATTATGAACTTTATAAAAACTCAATCTTTAGGCCTTCTCAGTCATTAAAGTATTATTCCTATTCAAAATAATATTTCTATTCTTTATGATTTTATTTAATAATTAAGTTTATGTTGAATAAGTGTAAAAATTACCAAAATAAATATAAAACAAAAAAATGCATTACAGGTATTGTAATACAATAACATTTTTCTTGATTTACAAATCAACCATACATATTTTTTTATCTCATAAAATTGGGATTTTAGAGGTAATATATGTATGATTTATTCAAAGATAAATAATTTATACTAAATTAAATATTTGATAAATTAACAGACAAGCCATTCAAAATATGGAGATTTTTTTTATAAAAAAAATAATTTATTAATTATTTAATCTAAATTTTCATAAATAAAACATTATTCAAAATGATATAACTGTATACACAGACATGCATTTATTAAAATACTGTACAAAAAAATGTATTATTCCGAGTATACTCTGCAAAATAAAGAGGGACCAATTAGTATTAGATTTATATATTAAATGTATGTTTTTATAATTATATAATATATTTTTACAAAATAATGCGTTTTATTATTTTTTTTTATTGGTTAAATCAGTTTTTCTAGCACTGTGCATGTGTAAAGTTATTAAAAGTATTTTTCGTATCGTCATTTTATTAGCCCTTTCCATTCCGTGGGTCAGACAGTATTGGCCCAACAATTTTTTTAGCAAAGAACTTGAACCAGGTTTTATTATATTTATTTATAAAATAATAATGTACTTTTTTAATCGGATATCAGATCAAACCCCATAGATACTTCTTATTCATTTTCTCAATGGATATCTTTTCTAATAAATTTGCAAAATAAAATAAAATGAGAGTAACTCATACATTCGACTGCATAGAGTGTAAAATATACATATATAAAATAAAAAAACAAACTTGTTAATATTTCAGTATTATAAATTAATCTTACATATATGGTTTAACCATATATATATTCTTTGGTTATTCAAAGGAATCCCATAAATTATTTTATAACATATGTCTCTTCAATTCCATCGCAGTTGTTGGTAGAGAATTACGAAAATCTCAGTTCTATTTCTATGAATGTAGGTTATGCTATTTCTGATTATCTGATTGTTTGCTTATTCGGAGCATCTTTCAATATAAATAATTACATGTTTATATGTACCATACGAAGAGAAGATACACAGATACAATTAATTGATTGCAAAACAAGCGTGCGCCAAAAAAGAAAGTCAAACAATCTAATGATTAAAGTCAATGTTCCACTCTGTATAATATTTTGGTAAATTATTTATTTTTACCCTGAATACTATAATTGCCGTCTAAATGTGGGTCTTCGTCAGCATCTCGAACATTTAATGTACGTTATTATGTAGAATATTTGGTAAACGACACTAATTACCCGTTCGTAGCTGAAATAAATAATACACACATTCGGTGGTTGTGCTCGGCAGTGTATGAAACTTTCAGTATATAACTGAAAACTTTCACGACACCTTCAGTAGTTCACTGAGAGACGTCCATATTGTCACATCTCATATATACGTGTAACATGTCCTATTGATTGTGCAATATATTTTCGATTACGCATTAATATATATAATCAACATGAAGATCGCAAGAATTTCCATCATCGCGTGCTTGGCTATGCAGTGTGTATTTTCACAGCAGTTACCCGAGAATGACTTTAGCTATTCAAGTGCATTCGGAATCGATGGGCTTGTAACTACTGCTAAAGAATGCTTGAGACAAAAAGCTATCGTGGATTGCTTCAAACGGAAAATCATCAAACGATTCGACGAAGAATTGAACAGCAATTTATCAATCGAAGTAAATGATATTATGACAATCAAGAGAGATCCCGAATGGAATGCGAAAAATGCCACAAACGATACTCAGCGATCGTTCGGAATAAATTTTGATAAACTCTCGGGATCCGATTTGAACACAATACTTGCAGAGAAAATCAACGCTTATCTAAAATCAATCATTGTGCAGTTCAGTTTCAATAAATCACCAGAAGAAGGTAATATAATATATATAAGATGCATTATTATCTAGTATTAATTTGAAATTATTAGGTAGGAAAAGAAAAGCTGGGAAAGGAGGAGCTATGATGATGTACGGAGCATTGGGATTTGCTAGCATCATAAGTCAATTGTTCATGGGGAAGCTGGCTATGATATCCGGAACTGCATTGCTGATGGCTAAAATATCGTTAATCTTAGCACTGATGGTATTTATATAGTTTGATTAATTAATATTAATTTAATTTGTATATATTAATGAATGCACATATATTTATATAGTCTGGATTAAAGAAAATGACAGGAGGGGGCGGATCTGGTGAGCATGTCGTGTATTCAGGAGGAGAGCATGGCGGCGGAGGTTGGCAAAGAGCGGGATTGGCACAAGACATGGCATACAGAGGATATGCTGTCAGAAGTAAGAAAGCTGAAGAGCCTATGCCTTATATGAATTATGGATATTATCAAGAAGGAAGAAATGATTTAGATTTTTCTTAATTTTTTTTTAGATATTTAATCGCGTTTTTTATATCTACCTCGTATGTATTGTGATATGGAACAGGTTCGTAGGATCGATTGCCAGTATCGAAAATCTAGTGTGATTTAATTTATTATTTATTTGTAGACGTTAAAATAAATTATTCGTATCGATCCGAGTGTTTTATTAGAAAATTTTCTACGTCGGGATGAATGAAAGTGGTTCGTGTTGATAATTAAAATTTTTCTATTACATGCATTTAATCCAGTAATGATAACATGAACGAATTTTACATAAAATAGCATGAAGCATCTTGTGCGTGTCGCAAAAAAATATGCAAACCTGCTTTGCATGAACAATTTTTGCGGTCTAGTAAAATGCTCATCCACGCACGCCAATTACTATATGTGCCATTGAACGTGACACAATTCTTTTACATTATCAAGGTACACGTGTAACTGCTGAGCCATTGACATTGGGCATTATATACATATATATAAAAAAAATATTAAATTATAAATAATATTTATATATTATACGTATGCTTAAAAATACATCTTAAAAAATAAAATCAAGTCTTTCAAGAAAAGTCACATGAATGTTTGTAAAGAGGTACCCTTTTAAAAACTACAACAATAATTAAACTATGCACTAAGATTGCACAACACATTAATTTATAATAAATTAGTTAAATAAATATATCTATACAAATAAATAAAATCGACTTTTCCATTTGGCAAAGCATTTTGGTCGAGTAATTCCGCCAGTGAAAATATCGCCGAGTAACGATTATCAAATATTCCGTAACGCATTGCGAGATTTTATATAACAAATGTATTATTTACAAAAAAAAATATCATTACTCGTTGATTTTTTTTGAGAAAATTTAGCTTCTGGGGACTTGCGCCCTGTAAGCGCGTTCTTGGGCCACGAGGTCGTCGTTGATGCTCCTGCGGTAATGACCTCCTGCACCGCTTGTCTCGAATTCGCCGGCACTGCCACCTCCATAGTGTTGAGAAGAATATGTATGACTCTGGGACACTTGTGGGTGTTTCACGATTTCATATGTTGTTTTTTCGTGGGCCTCTCCGCTCGATACCAGCTTCTTAAGTCCGATGATTGCGCTGAGAACGAGTGCAATCTTGCCGATCAACAATGCTTTTCCGGCGATCATAGCGATAACTTGGAAAGCCATAGCCACAAAACCTCCCTTGATAGCGATGGCAGTTAGCAGGGGTCCGATGTACTTTTTCAATTTACCGCGACCCTCTTCGATCATCCTGCTGACGCTCTGCCCTTCGCCGGAATTTCCCAAAAGCGACGACATTGTCACCGACATTTGATGTGTGCTCATGAATCTTGCGGTTTTTTCGGCCAAAGCATCGTCCAATTCTTCAGAAGACATGCTGCGAATTTGCTCGTCGTTCAAGTTCTGGTATTTAGTCATGGATCTGCCTTCGTCGATGTCCTTTCGCCTGACGACGGTGATTCCGTCGAGCACGGGGATGGCCTGCATCTTCATCGCCCTATCAGCCACCCTCACGGCTTGCTCTTTCAAACATTTGATGATCTGCTCCGATTTTTCGCAGTGGTTGTAAATCCTCTTTATCATCCTGAATCCGGTGCTCAAAGGCTGATCCTTTGGCACGTCGCCGGCGATGACACTCACAACACACAAAGCAACGAACAGAATGCACTTCATGTTGACTATGTCGGTCGATACCTTGGATGACTGTGTACGGTTGGTCCGATCTGTTTTATTGTTTAAGACGTAATGTGCTGGAAGTGATATGCACACCAGCATTTATCCAATTTCTCTGAGAAGGAACTTGTCCATAAAGGTTTCAGAGCGTGCGATTGCTTCGTTAAGGTAGACGCACGTGATACGAGTAGCCCCGTGCATAATTTGTTGGAGAGCATGAAAAAAGGAGATTCCTAGCGCTGTCCACCACGCTTGCATGGGCACTCTCGATCTATTAGATAACCATGTGTGTGTTAGCACACAACCGTCAATGTCAATGGCAATGGCAGTGCCATAGTATCGAGTTTCGATTGTGAAAAAATTCTTATTCAATTTATGCAAGACGTTAAACCGTCATGTTGAGCAAAAAATTTTGATCTTTTCCAAAAATTGTGTTATAATATTGAAAATAATAAAAAAAATGGAGCTTGCCAATCTATGTAATAATTTTAAAATTAAAAAAAATCCAACATCGATCGATTTTTATTATTTATTAATTATTCGATAACGATCCTAATTTTAAAAACGATTATTTATCCATGCACCGGTATTTTGGTAGATAAAACCAAACATGATGTTTGGTTTTATATTTAACAGAATTGATTATTTATGTAAATAAAAATAAGTAGCTAAATGATATTAGATATTGATAATGAGTTGTCCACAGATTTTTGTTTAAACAATAAAAAAATAGTATTAAATACATTATTGCTTTCACAAATAAAAAAAATAATAAATGAAAACATTAAAATTACCATTTAGGTAAAATTTAAAAATCAACATTGTCTAGAACAGGGATGGCGAACGGGTACCCCAAGCGACCCGCGTGTGAAATTATCAAACCTGCTTGAATTTTTAGATATGATTGTAAAAAGCCTTCATTTAATAAAAAATAAAATAATTTTTAATCTGCTACAAATATCGCTAGATGCCACCACATCTTTAAAGAGCTAGAGTGTAATTAGGGTTATAATAGCGATAATTCTGCTTGTAAATTTTAATGTTAATAAAACTTGTAAGCCTATATAATAAACAAGAGACCCGCTACATGGATTTAATAAAAATTAATATCAAATTTGACCCACTTGGAAAAAAGGTTCACCATCCCTGGTCTAGAATAACATGCAGTGACGAGTGCGGTTATTTAAAAATTTAATGTTTTTCACTTCAAATTAACTATTTTGCATTTAAAATTAACCCTTTTGCGTTTCAAATTTACTTTTATTCCTTTAAATATATATTGAATTAAGTTTAATTTTAAATGCAAAAGGGTGAATTTAAAGAAAAACATCTGTATAATATTTTTTTCTAGATTTTTACAATATGTAATAAATAATAAATTTCATTGAATAAAATTATTATAAATTATTTTAGTGTTAAAATTTAGAGATCATTGTTATTATTTTTTTTTTATTAGATTTTAGTTTAACCTTTTTCACTCCGTGGGCCAGACGTATTGGCCCAAAAGATGTTTTAGCAAACAACTTCAACCAAGTTTTGTTTTATTTAATTTAAAAATAAATATAATTGAGCACAAAGAGGGATGTAAACCATTTTCAACAGTCTATATTTTTTATTGCATATATATATGCAATCTATTGTAGCTAGATACGTAATTGAAAAGTCTATCTACATAACAACAAAAATATGACAATGTTGACATAACCTTTTACACTCCGTGGGCCAGTCGTATTGCCCAAAAAGATTTTTTAGCAAAAAATTTGAACCAAGTTTCTTTTTTTTAATTTAAGAAACAATGTCATTTATTAAATATGTAAAAAAATATTAAGACTCATAGATTCGAATAAACGTGGATAAAATAGAAAGGGTTAAAAAAATTATTATACTATATATATTATATTTTCCCTATTTCTTTTCATTTGAGGATTTGTTTTGTTTCTATTTTTATAAAAGCGGGCGTTGCTAAGGATTGCTTAAAGGAGGCAACATTTTTTGAAAATCTTTCGTAATAAGATTTATATAAGGAGGGGATTAAATTAATTATGAAAATGGATGGAGGAGAAGTTTGTTTTTATATATTTTATTAGTATCGCGTTAAATTTGCCATCCACCATTAAATCATATGTATTTTACCGAAAAAAAAAACAGAACCAAACCATCATATATATTATTTATTAATTGAACCAGAAAGAAAACCGACATGAAAAATTAGCATTTAAAATTCCATGGTATTTTACTTTAAATGTAATAATTGTAATTATTAATAAAAATAATAATTGCATTATTTGGATATATTAAATAAAATATGTTATTATTCGGCGCAGAAATATTATACGGCCACGCTCCGTCGAATCCGCGTTCATGTTGTGATCTTCTGCATTATTTCAATAATCCACTTTTTATTTGCCAATCTTGCAAGCAAGCTTATCCACTGATGGTTTCAATAAATGGCACGAACACTCGCATTCATCAAATAGCAACAGCATATCGCTACGAATAAATTGCACATCGCATACGAGAGCATTGAACAGTAGAAATTAATTAAATATACGGTTATCGATTATAATATTTAAATTTTAATATATCTACAGTCGTATACCTTAATTTCCCCATCGTTTGCCCTAAATGTGTATTAAATATCTAGGTAATTCTGGTCAAGCCACTCATTATTTCGTCCAAACGCACGCATTATTATCAAGATAAGTACAGAAGTGTTTTACTTAAAAGTATCACGGGCGATGATCATATTATTTTACTTGGTTTTATGCACGTTAACAGATTTTAACTATTGTATATAAATTTAAAACTGACAAAGGCGTTACGGTTATGAGGTATCAGGGTAAGCGGTTCCGAGTCAAGATGCGCGCATACATTTGCATACATTAACTTTAATCATTGCCACGGTTCAATTTGACAATTAATTACTAAATAAATATAATAGGGCACTATCGAGTAAATATAATAATTTCATTGTCTGTATAATCAGTTTATTAAACGTATTATTCTGGCGTAGTAGAAAGTTGTATCGTGGAATCTGAAACGTTTAGAAAAAATCGCTAATTATATGAATTCTTAAGTGACGACTAAGTATACGGTATTCATAATGATAGCATATTTGTGTACAGTCACACTGTAACAAAAATATGCTGTATATTTAATATTTTTTTAATAAAATAAATTAGAGCTATAAATCGTTTTTAAATTTAAAATTGATTCAGTTACTAAATTGACAAATAAAGAAACGTTTACTTGATTATCAGATCTATAAATTTATATTATAAAAAATCAAATTGAATAATTATCTAGTAATAGATTTAAAAATATATTTTTACGACAAGATATCAGTAATTAAATAAATACAATTTAAAAAAATCATTGCCAATTATTTTGTTTCGACTACAATTCAAACGAGTTACATACGTACATATATTATTTGTTACAAAAAATCTTAATGATTCGCTATTTAGCTTAACTACATTATTTATGTACATCCATGTTAGAATCGCATTAATTTTAGTGGTTGACGATTGAAAATTTCTAATTGTTTCACACTTTTACTGGTGAATTTATAATTGTGAAAATTAACTCCGATTTGTCATGTCACTTTCAGTGATATTTTGTGATGAATTAATTATTCTTAATTATACAAGTTTCTTAATAAGTTCAAGTTTAAAAAAAAATGTTTACATAACAATTACTAATAATATAAATGCATGTACTGCTCGTGAGACAAAATGATGCAGTAAACCTAGCTTAAATATTTTTTTAGATTTTTGCCATTCTTAGCGAAATAAACAACACCTTTTGATTGTATTAATTTAATTTTATATTTTATATATTTATCAGTTTATCAAAAAAAAATAGATATGTATATCTAAATTTTTTTGAGATTAATTTGGCAATTTCGTATCTCCACATGGAACAGTTTTTATTTTATTTTATGATAGACTTTCTTTAAAAATTAAACAAAACACATCCGAACAAAATATACATAAATACAGTATACTCCAGATAATCCAGATAATAATATAATTGGATATACATTTTTAAGGCAGACTTTTATTTTAAAATGGATAAAATTTATTAGAAAAATCTGTGACTTTGGTTTTCTCGCAAGAAACTTTAAACGATTGTCAAATTTCAAAATGAATTCTCCTTAAAACTATTATATCCTCATATTTAAATCCTGATCTACTACAACAAAGAAGTCAGTGCTGTGTTGTGACAAAAACGATAAATAGTTCTTCTTTTTTACTTGCAACCCTATTCTCGCTCTCTTCGTATCCAAATAATATCTCGATTACTCATAAGTTAAAAGCCCTAATCAAATGAAACATATTTCAACCCCTAAATGTCAACTTAATCTTCAAAGCTTTATAAGTTCACTATTAGCCCATATATTTCAGACATTTCTCGTTAGAATCTTAACCTTTTCCACACTGTAGGCCAGACGTATTGGCCCAAGAGATTTTTTAATAATCAACTTGAACTTAATTTTTTATATTTCATTTGCAAAAAACTCTTATTTTTATTCAGATCAGACCAGGCCCTTCAAAGTTTTTACATTTTAAATTTTAAAAATACCTACAGTGTCCCGCAGCCTCATTGGACCCTAGACATAATCATAATCTTTTTCCACATAGAGTGAAACCTCGCGTTTACGTTTTTGAAGAGACCGATAAAAAAACGTAATTGTAGGATAAACGTTGATTCCGGGTTAGGAAACAAATATTGAAAATTAAATTTTATTTAGATAATCACGCAAATTAGTTTGGTACATATTTTTGTGCTTTTCATAGCTCTTAAATCGATATATCTCGATTTTATAATTCGTCTTATACATTTTCAATAAAAAAATAATGTCTTCGGTAAAATACCTTTTAAATCCCTCAATAAGCCTCATAGCTTACTTCATAGACATTTTTGAAGCACGGAGGTTTTTGTGCTTCTGCAATTACCAATCCATCTCACTACCATCTGAATTTGTAATCAAAAGAACAGTTTTCATGTTTTTATTTAATTTTCCTCCATGACAATTTTTATCCTTAATGTCTTCGAGGTAAGAAGATTGAAGAACAGTCCTGTTTCATCAGTATTCAAAATATCTCTTGAAGCATCGTCTGAAATTACAGTAGGATTGTCCGTCTGTTTCTAATCTTCAGCGATGTCAAAGTCAACACTTCGTGATTCCCTGCAAACTGATCTATACACTACAGAGTTTTCATGAAACGATCTATTCAACAATTTGATGCAGTAAATACTTCGATATTTAAACGAGACGCAATGTCGCGTATTTATTTAAATGTGTTTAAGAAATCATTCGAATTATAAATATTTCAAACGTAAATTGCGGGTAATAAAAACGTAATGGCGGATACTAAATGTACTACAATAAAACGGGACTGCAAAAATAGAACGCAAATAGCGGGAAATTGTGAAATACAGACACGTAAAAACGGGGTTTCCCTATATCCTTCGCCGTTTTTTTAATAGTATTTCTATTAATGATTGTTTTATTTTTGTATTTCTATACTAGGTTTATTTTTCTATAGATGCTTTTTATTCATTTTTCCAATTAATATCTCTTTTAAAATTTTGTAATAAAAATATAATGTAGAGTAACTCGTAAATTCGATTAAAAAAGGACAGAGTGGAAAGGATTAAAAAGAGCTTTCTACATTTGCTAATATTTTCCAAAAGGATCAAACAATGTTATTTACTATGTTTTATGCTGAGATTAAGTCACTTCATGATTCGCATCCAGTATTGTATTTTTTTCATTAATAAGGTCGATATTTTAGATTTTTTAAATAATCCATATGCCGCATTAATGGCAAATACATTAAGCGATGTCACGCCGCAGACTGAGGACACGCCGACAGTAGACCGACCGCCAAATTTTTGCGGCAAGTATCACTGGTATATGTTTCACTCGCACCTGGTACCGAATGCGAGCGAGAAAAAACATCGCGCTCGTGGCAACAAAAGCTAACATTTTTGTCAATGATTACTTATAATATTTATTTTTTTTATTTTTTTAAGCAAAAATACAAACAGTTTTTGACATGTAGAATTTATATTAAAGGAGTTATTCGAGAAAAATCAAAAACTTGGGGTCCCAAACACATCAACACGGCTAGGATAAAGATTCTTTAAGCATACTTTTATATGTAAAACACAAATAAACTATTAAAACGTCCATCAAATTAGCAAATAAATGTAAATAAATATAATTAAAAATATTTATATATTAGAGATCAATAGGTTTAGTATTTTTTTTTTCAAATACAAATATTTGAATAATGATTCAATTTTATTAAATAAGTTATTTCATCAAAAACTAAATATTTGTTATATAACATGCATCTATACTACATTATAAATATTTGTAGCAATTACATTTTAATATTATTCGTATATTTGTCAAAATAATAGAGAATTTCAAGAAATCAAGCGCAAATCTACGCGATTGTCACTAGATGGCGGTAAATTAGATGGACAAATATAAGTTTATTCAAACTAAAATAATAAGACAGCGGAAAAATTTAAAAATACCAATCAGTTAGAATTTTTTAATAGGTATTTGAACATAAATCATAGTTTCGATTGCTCTAACCCAATTAAGTATTGAAGTATATAAATGTATGGAAATTTATTTAATACACATATACAATTTTCTAGTATTATTCATAAAGAAAATTGCATAGTTTAATATATAAATTTCTAAATATCATTATTAGTAGAACTAAGCGGAGTACATAGATGTCGCAGACTCATCACGCACTCGCAACCAACACGCGAGCTTCCCATTTTTTTCTCTGCGCTTGAAAACAATTTCCGGCGTGAAAATGAGTTTTTTTTTGTTTAATTACACGTTAGGGTTCATTTTGCTTTCACTGGTGCTCGTCGTGACTTATTGACACATTTTCGAGGGTCACTATTTCGCATCGCTCACGATTCGTACTGACACGGTTTCGACGCCGAGGGAGTCCGGCCCCGGTCAGCAAGAGCCGCTCGGCTTCAATCGGTAATGAGCGTACTAGCAACGAAAGTACTTCGCTGTTCACTCAATGGCAACTTTGATACAGCGGCATCCTAAATATATCAACGAAAAAATATATTTTTATCTACATACATCAGCTAAATTACTAAATTATTTTGACATAGATAAGATAATAAATTTGCCGAATTTTACATTTTTTATTCACTTTAATATCAATAGACGTTAAAATGAATAAACAAAAATATTTTGAGTAGTAGATCCTTCGAATAAATAAAAATTTACTTTCGAACACAATTGGTTCCTGAAAATGTGTGCGAATGTTGAATGAATTGAGCAATGTAAAAATACATCAAAAATTACAATCCTAAAATTTTAACTCGGCAACCTAAGCTTTTTTATTTGATTTCTAAATGACACAAAGCATTTATCTTTCCCTTTAAATGCTCTGGTATTTTCTGTTTAAAAAACTAACATTAGCTTCCAACAACAGATGATGTTAATCGATTTTTAGAAGCATGTCCAGGCGCAACTGATTCCTCCTTCCATAAAAATAAACGATAAGGCATTTTTTTACAAAATAAATCCGTCTAGTCTAAATTGAATATTTAGCAAAGAGAATATTCTCCATCTAAAATATTTTCACTGTGGATATTTTGGCTCGTATCTACGTTGTATTATATTTCATGAATATAAAACAATAAGATATTGATTGATTAAATAAGTAAAAAACATTTATAGAGATTGATCTGATATCCTATTCAAAAAAATCCTTTTTTTAAATAAATAAGTAAAACGTGGTTCAATTTTTTTGCTAAAATATATGCATGGGCCAATACGCTCTCAGAGTGAAAAGCTTAACTGCATCAATTTCATAGTATATAAAGAATACCTTATTTTAAACTGTCGATCCAGCCATTAATTGCGTGAAACCCCGAGTTAGAATCTTCTTTTATTCAAGTCTTTCAATATTCATGCAAACAAGATACGTCTCTTGAATAATTGAAAAACTCGAAGCGACAATTTTTCCATTGTCGACAAAAATCTTTTAAAATTGTCAAAATAGCGAATTGTGCGAAAATAAAATGTATATATAGAAAAGTTTTTTTCGTTGTGCCCAAAAATTAGATCTATTTCGATTTATCGTAATTAAATGTCTAATGAAGTAACTTTTCATACCGACATTTCCCAGAAAAAAAGTTATAAAATTATTATTGAAATCCAAGGACAATACGAGAATATATTTTTTCTCAATTTACGGAGATATAAATTAATGAGATAATTCAGTGAGCTTTCACAAAGTCTACAGAATTATCAATAATATTAACATGATTTGCATATTCTGCTAAGAATATGCAAATAATAATGCTATTCAATCAGTTGAGAATGAATATTGATCTGAATTTATATTACGTGCAATCGATAGCAACAAAGCAGGGATCAGGGTTCCTTTGATATAATAGATTATATTTAATCTATTGAATCTATAATTAAACTATTGTGTTTCTATACTTGAATTATTTGCATTCAGAGATATCTTCGAGATTATATTAATATTAACACATTTCCCATATAATTTTGACTTGTTTTTCCGGTCTGATTTTTCTTAAAATCAGCCTGGAAAATTAAATCAAAAGATTTTTATTACATTATATGAATATTAAGTATGTTTATATTTTTTTAGGGCAGCATAGGCAATTAAAAAGAAATAGGTCACAAAGGAGATATACAAAAATAACGAGGCCACGCAAAAAGTTTGAGAGCCGCTGCTAAAAACAATATATTTACAATTCGATAATCACATTTAAAAAAATCAATAATAGATTGTTTTGAGAAATACAATTCTAAAATAATTTAAAGCTTTCTGTTAAAATATAATTTAATAAAAAAAAATTCAATAATAAATCTTTAAATATAGTTTTTAAAATGTCAGTGAATAATTGCAAATTTTTACGTTAAATTCACGATTTTATTTACCATCTTTGTGTCTTAATGCCGCTGTATTCATATCATAACAATGACTTTCTCGCGAAGAGTAAAGCGGCCGCGTACTCTTTGCCTATAAAACAATATATTCTTATGTGAAATAATCATTATTTAGTAATCTCCACTACGACAAGGTTACCATCAGTTGGCAATAAAGCATAATTTACGACAATAAAATTTTATTGTTTCGTATGCACGTATAGTGGAAGAAAACGAAAAGAAAATTATGCCCGATAATTTTCCATTTTACATTATGAAAATTTTGTTTCACGTCCAAATTAGTTTAGAATCAGAAAAAAATACCTATAATTTTGATTAAATTGAAAGTTTTACTCGCAAACTACGCAGATTAGATCGGTTTAATAAAATATTTATATTTATATTTATTTCGACTCATAGTATAACTATAAAATATTAAATAATGCTCTATAAAATATTTGACGAATGAAAAAGCCATTCTATTTTATCTTAATTTGCAATAGATGACTCTGTCTAATAAAATTTAATTGTAACATAGATCTAAAAAATATTATTTTCCTAAATCAAAAATTTCACTAGATTTTCTATAGATTCAATGTAGATATTTTTAATAATTAATGAATAATTCTAATATTTTTCTTAACTACGATTAATGACTTGGGCTGAATTCCGCTGAAACATTGTGTGCAAATGAAACGATTCCGATTAAGTTAAATGATGACCGTCATTCGGCATTGTTTCATTTTTTCAACATTTTTCAAGTTATTTCCCATGGAAGTAAGTCATAGTGATATCCCATTCAAAGCATAATGCAATTACAGTACTAAGTTGAACGTAACCCAGTGACATTTTTGATAAAACTGGAGCAATTACAAATAATTTATCTCGTTAGTGTCTCCAGATAAATTATCTGATATAATTTTCATATTGCAGCCAATCAGAACAAACATATGGTGATGAATGGCGTGTAATACGTTCAAAATGCGATAATTTATCACATATCAAAAAAAAATGGATTATGGCCAAGTTTTTATGGCATAACAGTTGGTTATGCACCGAAATTATGATAGTGCTATAATATAAAAGTTTTCTTTTATTTTTATAAAATGTATACTTTCTCTGTGATTAATCTCTCAATTAAAGTGAAGTATATCAAGATCATAGGTGAATGGGCATTAATTCATCAACTTGACCCGTTGCGCTCTGACGAATGTTGATTTACCGTATTATTTATAGGGATACTTTAAAAATAAGGTTAGTAACCTAAACGATTATGTTTGATTGTAGCAAAATATTTTATTAAAACAACACTGACATCGTAAATTATAGATGATTACCTGAATACTTGTGCAAAATGTATAGTTTACAATAGCTTCGAGCTATCGGATATATACTATAGAAACATGGAAAATTTTAACCACATAATGCTAGTGAGAATATGCCATAAAACTCATGAACATACTCTCATTGGTATTTTTCTATATACATATAATAGATAAAACGAATTATTGATTAGAGGTCAACATCGTTATTGCAATTAAATCAAGTAGCAATTTATCTTCAATGGATGATTAATTAAATAATCAAATATAAGTGTAGACTATATAGCTATATTATATAGAGATAATAGTCTAATATTATACATAATTATATCATGAGTCAGCATTCATCGCACAACAAATTAAATTAGATTTTAAAAAAATAATAATATTAAGTGGAACAAAAGGAAATCAAATTGCACACTATAAAAAAATAAGTAATCCATTGATTTTTCAAAAACTTAAGCATCCCGCTATACGTTTGTCTTCTAGAATCAAAGAACCTAAATAGGTAATAATCAGAACGAATTAAGTGAATATAAAGAATATTTTATAATAGTTCAGAGTCCAAAATATTTTTTAATCAAATTTACGATGCGCCTTAGACGAAACTGATTTAGAGAACTCACTGCAAAAGTTTTAGGCTTTGTGAATTTTGTATTTTTTAATTTTTACAATTAAAGCATCATAAAATAGCTTTAAAGATCATTTGATAAAAAAAATCTACATACATCGGATTAGACATGAACGTACATTATAATAAAATAATATGAGAAAAGTTTGATTTATTTTTAGAAATTTTTTGATTCATTGATTTATAAAAATACGTTTTCAGATTGATTGCAGTTTCAGTTGAAATAAATGACACGCATCGCGAGTATGAATAAAATACCAAATGACGCATTGTCAGTACGTACCGACAATAGTTCATAATTGAATCCGATATTGATCTCTTTGGATACAGTTAATTCGGAATCAGATCAGCATTGGTACACGGGGTTATGGTATATTGAACTCTATTGTATGCCATGCGAACAGTGTCAGTGCATCACGAGTCAGATCTCTTGTCATTTTTGTCGACATGCAAAACTCGGATTTTGCACACAATTTGAATATTGTCGGAAAAAAAAGGAGCCGCGGAAAAACGAAAATATGTGGCACGGTCAGGTATTAAAAAAAACTGGACATTCGTGTCAATGAGGCGTAACCCATAGACTTTTCTCACTGTAAACAGTTGTAAGTGACGTGCTGATATTTTTGACTGGGAACTGATTCTTCGATGGGACTCTTCACGGTATGATTAATGTATACGAGTGTCAATATTATTATTTTTTTTTA
>JAGXCT010035652.1:30303-50372 GCA_022495035.1 Philopotamus ludificatus | reverse complement strand
GACTCTTCACGGTATGATTAATGTATACGAGTGTCAATATTATTATTTTTTTTTAATTCCGAATGTATCACTTAACGTTATATATGAGATGACGTATAGTAAACCGCTTTAAAATGTTTATTAATAAAAAAAATAGTTAATCCTAATATATAATTTTCACTAATAAATAAATAAAATTATCTCCATTTTAATTTACTTGAATTATACGTAAATAACATAGATGTTTACAGACTTATAATAAACAATTCAATGATTTATATATATATACAAACATATTGTTTCAGGTTTTTGTCATTAGGTTATGATTTAAAAGAATTTTAAAAAACATACACAGCCAAAAAAAAATTACGGTAATATATTAATATACAAAAAGATTTTAACCTAGCCGTGCCGATGGGGCCTAAAAAGTCAAGTAAAGAATAAATATATTATAATTAAACATTTACCTTTATTGTCCGCAATAACGAATAAAAACAACAATATTCGCTTCTGTTGCCACTAGCAGGATTTTGTTTCTTGCTCGCATCTGGTACGATATGCCAAGTGTGAGTGTAACGTACTAGTGACACGTGCCGCGATAATTGAGTCAGTTATGTGTAAGAAAAGTCTAGATATTTATGAAGAATTTAACTATTAATTCAATAATGCGTCTATATTATTCAACACGATTTTGAATGAAAGTGTATTCTGTAATGATCTCGCGGGTGCGGTTGATATTAATATTAGGTGTACCGGAGAGAAATCCAAGTTTTGTATCTTATTTGAAAGATTCGAGCTTGTTCATTTTATTCTAAATAATAAAATACAAATGACACAAAAAGAAAGCCGAGAAACAGTACTATAGAAAAAAAAATAAAGATGTTTACTCCACCGTGTTCAACACAGACTGATCCTAAATAAGACACCAATAAAAAAAAATCTTTCCGGTATACCAAATATATCCCCCTACAGATCCATCCTCCCTCGCACTGATAAGTATGATTTAAACAAATACCCGTTGAACGCTTTCATCTATATTTAAATCACCTTATTACATATTTATTTATCATATTAATTATTTTATATATTCAGATCATCAAAACGCTCTAAAACAAATATTCTCACAGCCTCGCCAGCTATTCTCAAATTATCTTCCACAGTAAAATTCAATACAAAAATCCAATGCCACATTTTTGGCCACTCTTTATTTATTTATTTGACTACGATGGATGAATGGCATAATATAAAGATGTCAAAGCGCCATTCATCCGTATAAGGATTAGATAAAGATTCGATAAACCTTATGAAGACTCTAAAGATGCAACAGAAACTGGATAGATGATATTAAATTATTTAATTTCAACGCGCCAAACTACCCCCTACTATTAAAATTATTTTATAAAACATGCAGAGATAACAGGTTTCTTGTTATTATATACACCCTGGCCAGTGTTATAAATTATTCCCTGAATTCATAGTTTTCCTGAACACAGTTTGGAGTGTAAAATGTGATGCCAACAGGATTAGAAAGCATACGTCCAATGCCAGAAATGGCCGAGAGAGGGAAACCTCTTTCCTAAAACTGTAAACCAAGACGGTTTTGTCCCTACGGTATTGACGCAAAATATAAGCTCTTCTTTGTACGACGTAGATTTCGTTGGCCTCGACTACCATTCGAGAGTCTGGTAAGATCCATACGTTAAGCGAATTAGTGTTTCGTGGCTGGTAAACGATGATGATGGTAACATAGATAACAATATAATATAAAATATGGGGTTATTATTTCTTAGTGACAACTTCCCTTTATATTTTGATAATCGCTTCACCTACTAACCATTTATTTTACTAGTATTCGATTAAAAAAAGTGTAAAAATGTATTTATATGTGAATAAAAACTTGGTGAAAAAACGCATATTCGAACGCTTTTAAATATTGTTTAATTATATTTGCCTATCTATCGTTCGCTAAGATTTTAAATGTTGTATGGGTAATTATCGTAGTAATGTGTATCCGGAACATTTTGGAATTTTCTGTTACAGGAAAAGTTTAATAGCATATAAATTAATAAATTTCAAGTTAGTTCTGGTTTGTAGGTTTAAATATATTTAATGTGGATTTTTTAGATGAGGGGGAGAAAGAGATAGTCAAAAACTACTCTCCCCAGAGAGGGTAGTACTACCTAAACCAGAGATTCTCAAAGTGCGACTACTACAAGTTCATTGGTAAATTTGTGTATGCGATTTACAATTGGGAAAAAAAGAATAAATTATTTAAAATATTTTTATTTAAAAAAAAAAAGTACATATATTGTATATCAATATGTAGTAGTAGTAGTACAACAAAAATAAAAAAATGAAATAATTTTCAAATTTCAATTCATGGTTTTTTTTAATATGTGTGCGTATAGCAGGAAAGTACCCAAAAAACAGTTTATGCAGTGTCTGTTATTCTATTTTTTTAGATATGGCGTAGAAACCTTGACAATAAAGAAAAATACGAAGAAAAAAATTGACATCTTTGAAGTGTGGCGATGGCAATACCTGTTGAGAATATAATGGACTCGAAACTACGGGGAAAAAAATAAAGATTCTCAACTATGGGGTCTTTTCGCTAGGGTATCCTTACTACTTTGGACGCTTATTAACGTCCAAAGATGAAGGAAGAAGATCAGGGTGCCCATTCGCTAAAGAAACCAAGAGATGACCGCCATGGGCTCCACCGTTGTAGTTGCGAGGGTAGATGCGAATTGCAAAGGATCCTGGAGAGCCACAATTAAGGAGATTCGAGTAAAAAATTATCACAATCCTCAGGTATGAGGGTGCCGATTCACGAAGAAGAAGAACTAGCAGAAAAAAATCTAGATAACCATAGCGATCCTCATCGATGGAGCTTTGCAAATCGCAGATGACCCTCAAACGCCATAATTAAAAAATCGAAAATGAGAGCCACGTCCGATCCCATTGTGGTATCGGCACACAATGGCGCCTGTGTAAGTGTTGTCGGTGATTAATGGTGACCCGCGCACTCCGCGGTGACCCCGTGGGCTAGGGTCCCCGGCTATTCCCATGCGTGTGCGCATGCGCCGCGGTCCCATTTCCTATAGCTGATTACACCGGCATACCTCGAGGCGGTCGGGTCGTGCCGCCATACTTTTGCACATTATTAACGTTTCCCCCCAGTCAAATGACGAATGATTGATACCCCAACTACTTAATATACCTATCTATTAATTATAAAAATATGTGTCGGTCATTTTTTTTTCGCATTCGGCCATCTTGCCAATCAAACCGCGTATCAATGGATTCGTGTAAATTGTATGCATAAAGAATGGCTATTTCCCAATTTCGTCTATGAATGAGTGATGAGTACCAGGCAGTCGATTACTTGAAACGGTTAACTATATAATAAAAATATATATTTTACATTAATAAATACTTATTACTTGTGATTATTTATCTCCGATGTTATCAGACATTAATGAGGATTTTACGAACATTTTCCTGGAATTTTTCGCATTATATTTTCATAATATATTTCATACACTCGTGATTATATTGAAGAGACAATATTTACTAATCTCTATAATACTCTCAATGTGATAAATTTATAAAAAATACATTAATTTTATGTTAAAGTTATTAATCATATCTTGTATAGGTGCGATAAAAAAATATGCGGATTTTTTCTCCTCAATGTTGACAAACCGTTCTTCTTTCATGTTTATTCTTTTATTCCGAGAATATAATGAAGTCGCAGAGGACGGAGACAGGTAACAACGGAGTTATTTTTGATCTTTTTTCAGATTTTCCATAAGTAAAAACCTTTTCCAATTTTCTTTAAGACCTTTACGACAGCTAACAATGAAGTAAGCTTCCGAAATTGGCTATCAATGTCAACATACGTTAGAGACAAGTGTAACATGACAAAAAATATTTAGTTAATTTTAGAACAAATCTTGTATTATGGAGAACCATGGTTTTCATGGGAATATATAGTGCAGTGGTTTCCCGTTGCTTTCTGCACCGCAGTGATTTTTTTTATACTGAAGAGCGCTGCTGCCCGCTTCCCAGGTTATATTTTTGACAATTCTTTTTTTGTGAAACGAAGGTCGTCAGACTTTATCCCACCTCTCTGTTGACCAGCGTCACTCAAAAGTATTCAGATCGGTCACCCATCTGAATACTAACTGCGCTTATTGGCAATTATCTTCAACAATCATAATTTGATTGTAATTATCTCCAAGCTATGATGGGTACTACGGGAGCAATTTACGCGGTATATTAATTAATAAAAAAATCTAAAATATTGACTAAATTATGAATATACCTAAATATGAATAAATACTAAATTATGAAGCATACCATGACTATTAATTTTTATTTTTAGAACAATTCATTTTAAAAAAAAACATCTAGATATTGAATCAGAATTCGTTAATATCTTAACTTGAAATGCTAGGGGTCTCTAATTTTGCATTATAAATAGACCCCCTTCGGACGACGCGGTTGTTTTTGAGCCGTGAACTTCGTGAACAAAATATAACTGAGATGCCTAGTAATATAAAAAATTGGATTTATTGATGTATATACAAATTTATCTTAAAAAATAAAATTCAAGGGTTATTTTTATTAAAATGCTTCTGACATGAATACTTTCTGCTATTTATTATCCTGTGAACGTTTCTTAAAACTAAGAAAATTTGTTTTTTAATCTATTTTTAAATTGGCGTATTAAAGATCTTAGCCATATTCCTATTTTCTAACCCCAACCATAAACGAGTTATATGGCGCATCTGAACATCTGAAAAAATTAGCGCATGCTATATAAAAGTTT
This sequence comes from Philopotamus ludificatus, assembly GCA_022495035.1. Taxonomy (NCBI): domain Eukaryota; kingdom Metazoa; phylum Arthropoda; class Insecta; order Trichoptera; family Philopotamidae; genus Philopotamus; species Philopotamus ludificatus. The sequence goes on along the minus strand of JAGXCT010035652.1, from coordinate 45,559 downwards.
AACTACTACTATTGATCTATGAAGTTGTAGTGGGAGCATAAATATTATTTTTAGATAATCCTCTAGATTGACAATTATTTAACTACATCTTAAGTTGTACACAAATTTCAGCATAACATTCAATGGTTTCTGGACAAATTCTAGAACGAAAATCCGGTAAATTCTGACCTTCGGGTCAATTTGGTCTTACGTCTTTTTATGTGGCCCGCAATCAAATGATTTGAAACAAATTCTTTATAACTTCAGAAGTTTTGCTATAAAAAGCTAACAATGCCTAGAGAAGAAAAAACGCTATATAATTCATCAGTAAGAAGAATGGATGACATTAACTTAAGAAAAAGTTAGCACAATCGTTATTCCAAGATACTAATTTGATAATACGATTTTATAACCAATCGAATTCAAAGCTAAAAGGAAAAATGGTTAGTCACCAACTTAACTAGAACTCAAACAGTTTATCTTCCACTATACAACAATATATTTTTTTAACAAAATTTTATTGATTCATATACTTTGACGATCAGTTTGTATAAGCTTTTATTGGCATACTACAGTCGAAATAATCAAAAATATCAGACTCACCGAATCCAGTTCTCCCAGCTAGGCTTTATTCCTACCTTTGCGTCGTTATGAGCTCTCTTCTACTGGCCATATTCTATACAAATAATTTATATGTTTAATTGTGTTACAAATCGAACACTTTTGTAATTTAATGTTAAACAAACCTCTGCATGTAGTTGTCAGGTGCTATCCACTCCAAGAAGTCCATCTCCATCCATATATATTAGTGCACTTTACGATAACCACATATCACGCACCGAACCGAAAAAACGCCATTTTTATTTTATTTACAAATAAATGAATAGAAAAAATATGTTTTTTTTTTATTCAAAAATTTGTGCGGTCAGGCCTAGTCATATAATTCGTTTAGAATATGTTGAATGTGAGTATATATCCTTCTTTACATGTAAAATATGTTAATAATTGTTTATTTATTGATATAATAAACATATACTTTAAGATAGGTATATGATGAAATAAATATGAAATTAAATACAAACGAGTTATGGAACTATTTAAATAATATATTTTAATTAGCATGTGTGTAATATCATGTCCAAAAATTTTTTTTCAACACTATTATATAAATTGGGAATTCTATCCCAAATATAAACTACTTTAAAATGATTTTTATATCATTTTCATGATAAATCTGTGATACTTTATGTATTTTAAGATTTTTATTGCAGAATTGACTTGTTCAGAAAAGGGAGCTGTTAAGATTTTTAATGATTCGATAAGAGTTGATATAATAAATAAAATATATTTTTTGTTAAACACATTATTTGTAAATAAATATGAGAAAATAACTTTCAAGTATCTCTAATCCCACATTTAATTCTATTTAGTTAATTAATCCCAACATTTAGAAGTCGTATCGCGTATGCTTTAACTTACCTAATTAAATTATCTTGTTTTTCTTCTGTTAGGAAAAAGTATACATCCACCGTAGTCTCGCGGCACACTAGTCTATCGTTAAAAGTGTTAAAAATTAAAGTATAAAAATAATCTACACTTTTACAAAATTAACTAGCTAATATTTAAAAAAAACTAATTGAATCTAGAATTGGAAAGCTTTAGCCTTACTGTTAATTAAATAATAATACATCATTTTAATGAAAGGAATTTAATTGATCATCTAACATCAAATGCTTCTAAATTTATTTAATGTTTTATTTAATTAACATGTGCGATATTATCACAAACAAAAAACATATTTTATATTAGAAAAATCTCATTTCTTCGTTTTGACATTGAACCCATAATGTAAAGTTATTAAAAAACGCTAATTTATATACATTGTATTCAATACTTACTCTTAAACGAGAGCGCCTCGTCTATATACACTGCAGAGCTGCAGCACCCCCAAGCAAATTGAGGAAAAAATATGTTTATATATTAATATATGTAGAAGATACACGTCCAATGCGAGCAATGGCCAATAGAGTAAAACTCTTTACAAAAAACCGTACAACAAGACGGCTTGGGTCTCCGCGGTATGGAGACAAAAGGGACACCCTCACATCACGTGTGAGATTCCTTTGAGGTGACGAGCTTCCCTTGACCTCGACTGCTATTCGAAAGGGGGCTGGCAAATAATGATGATGATGTGTCTATTGGTTTTATATTATACATATATCAAAATATAAATTAAATTTTCATTTAATATTACGCCGCACGCTGTAAACAAGAGCGCTGTTTGATAATCAGCACTAACTGCGTCGTGTATTGGATAGATGCGGGGGGGAAGAAGGTGAGGGGTCTCGACGCTAAGCGCTGTTTTGCATTGGGGCTCGGAGCAGCCGTATCTTCCGTAACAATCCCATGTTCTTAGACCTATATAATTAAAGAGTTTCCCTCTTTTGGCCATTGCTGGCATTGGACGTACATTTTCTACCATGTTAGTTTTGGATTTTACCCTCTCGACTGTGTCCAGGCAAGTAAGAGGGGGTTTGTCTCGGTATTTCGTTTGTTCTCTTCTCTAAGGCGTTATCTGCTTGCCGAGTCGCCAGGTATTGAAGTAGCGAGTGACCACACACACACACCTATATAGATATACACAGGCATGCATATGCACATTGCCCAAAACGAGTCTCAAGTAGCCGGTCGCAAGTGATTATTAGCCCTGTCGCGTCAGAGAGGGGTCCCCTAGAAAGAAGGAAGAGGAGCGAGAGTATCGAGACTAGACCGATTATTGGTCAACAGATTAGGGGTTTCCTTCCCATATATATACATGTATATAATTATTAATAAAATAAGGGTAAAAATTTAATTTAATTTCTTTTCGTTCGGAAACCTTTAATACCGTGGATGTATCATCCTTAGATTACTAAATTGTAGATTAAAACAATGGGGTTCTTTTTTTTAATTTTGGGGATTTTTTTGAGAACATTTTTAAATGCTTTTAATCTAATAAAACAAGAGTTAGGTGTATTAAATAACTTACTACTGACATAATTTTTTTTGATTCAATTCGAGTAAATAATGTTAAAATATTGTTAAAAGAAAAATGGAAAATTTTCCACTCTCACGTATGTTTTGCGAAAGTTCGTATATCTCGTGTATTTTTTAAAGCAAAATTATCGCGTAAAATATAAATGATTTTAAATCGTATAAAAATTTTATATAGTTCTTGCTCTTAACTTGCAATAAAAAATGCATTTATATTAAAAAGTAAATTATTAATTAGGTTCTATTTAAAATTGGGTCGAAACCCGCAATTTTTAATTTTTCCTTGGTTATATAATTTTAACAACACATATGATGAAATTATGTAATATTTAAATTATACGAGTGTTGGATAAATACTCAGAGGACGAAAGCTCTTATATATACATTAGAAATCCATAGACCGAATAAAAATATGTATGCATGGTTGGGTTGTGTGTAAAGTCGTCACTCATGTTTAAGATGTCGACTAGAACTCGACGATGAAAAGATTAAGATGTTTGATATATTGTTATTATTTATTTATTGTAGGGTTACCATGCAAGTAAATTATAATAAATTAAAAAAGAGCTTTTGATTAGCTTTATTATTTGAGAGTAAAACTCCACTGGTTCTGATGTAATCTATATTATTATGAAATTGGAATTAGAAAAAAATCACGGGGATAATAACGAGTATCACACTGCAAACATAACATTTGCCGTAATATGAAAAAAGATATTGAAAGCAACCACCGCCGTGATTTGATGGCGGCGTGCGAGTCCGAAATTAGGGTCAAATTTTACTTTCCATGATCCAACCGTTTCGTTGACGGTACTAAAAGCGGAAGTCGAAAAACTGCAAATCCAACAAATCGCGCATGGAAAATGAGATAATTTCCGTGGGAGACCCGACCGCACAGTCAAATATTAATTGTTTTGTGTGGCCCGGGTGATACAATCGGCTGGTTACCCCACTTTTGATTCACGCCGACCATGAAATTGCTTATCGTATAATTGTCATCGAGTGAAATTGTACCTGGAAATTACGGCGAAATTGAAAATGGCCTAATGTGTCTTCTAATTGTCGCGACAAGATCTCTGGTACAAGTGTGCCATTGTGTAGAGGCATCCAGCTACGTAGAAATCCTCTTCATACGTTCTAGAGCGGAAGTGGTTTAATCAATTTCGTTGGAGCTCAAAACCGCAGGGTTTTAATAACAATGGATGCAAAAGACGTTTTGCAAATTTAATATAAATAATTCAAGAATTTAATATCAAGAACACTCTGATTTCTATAGACAATTAAATGGGTTTTCTATAGACAGTTTTTATACAGATTATTTTTAATTATATTAAGATAAAACATTAACATAAATTATCATATAAAATGTCATGGGGAAAAATAATCTATGTATAATAAAATTATATGAATTGTAATGTTGCATTTTAACACATGTTTTTATCTTTAAACTAAAAAATTAATAAACCCTCAGCAGAGCTTCGAAACGATATTTTTTTTATTTATTTCTTGTTTAAAAAAAAACAACAGGGGTTTCAAGTCTTTCAGCTTTAAACCATAAACAGAAGCCGAACCTAAAAGATCTTAAGGTTCATATTGGTTTATTATTTTTTTTAATATAAATTAAAACTGAAAAATCCGGAACGAAAATTAAAACAGAAAATAATAATTCAAAGCTCAGATTTTAAGCATTTATTAAGGCGAAAGGTAATAATTTTAATTTTTGTATTATTTTTATATTATTTTACATAATTGTCTACAGTATTACAAGCAGAACACAAAAAATAAAATTACAGAAAAATAGTAGGAACGAACTGAAAAATAATATGAATAATTTATTAGATAAACTGATGTTCATACTGATGAGTATAGGATTTAATTTCTTTAACCTAATCTGAACCTAAAACTTTAAGTCGTTATAAAAAAAATATTGGCAAGGTACGAATGCATTTCAATTCAAATAAACTGTTTAAATATTATCTTTAATTATAACTACAACGAATTTTAAAATAATTAAATTGAAATATATGAAAAAAAATGCTTTATATTTAATGCAAATTTTTATCATATTTTAAAGCTAATCACAGAATCAATTAGTATTTATAAAATGTTATTCTTATTATTTGTTAATTTATTTATCATAGATAATGCGTGAATGGCATTGCAGATTAACCCAGGTGACTAATCACCGATACCAGAACATAAAAAACATATTTATTTATTATTTATTCATTTATAGGCAATACGTGAAAAAATGTTATGGTATAGGAAATAAACAGTAAAAATCATAGTAATAAAAAAATGTATAAAAAACAAAGTATTAATTAAAATATATAAAAGCAACCCATCAAATAAAAATATTAATATTTAATGTACATATATAATAATATAAAAAACAAATATCGTTAATAACTGTTCATGTGAAATTATACAATCTCATATAAGAGATCAACAAAATGGCGATACTTTACATTGAAAATATCAGCTCTGGATACCGAAGAGTTTTCGATAGGACCTGTCCTCACATTTAAGGGATTTTTTTCATGAATTAATAACTGAAATAGTAAGATGATAATAATTAAAGAAACTAGATAATACAAGCTCTGTCCGCAAATGAAAATTAAATTTTTTATAATAAAGTCGCTTTGCAGTTATATATTTTTTTAGAATTCTAGTAAGGATTTACATATCAATTAAAATCATAACCAAATTTTATTGAAGAAAAATAACCTATGTACAAAATTGTGCTCTAAATATTATACCTATTTAATAAAATCATTCTTAACAAGTAAATTATATAACATTTAAATATATACATTTTAAGGATTTAAAAAAGATACATAGTTGACAACATTCACAACGCATAGCATCATCAGTTTCGGTAACATCTAATATTTTCGAAAGCGATATCAGATACATGTTAATAATTTAAACATTTTCTGAAGCTTTTACTACGTATACAAATTCACGAAGAAGGTCAAAGCGTCGTCTTCTTATACTACAAGAATTGAATTGGATTAGAGATCGGCACGAACTATTGCCAAAGTGTAACCAATATTATCGGAATACCGAATAAATACATACATACATGGATGTAGAAAGCGTCATCAGACGTGATAGTGTAGCGCAGAAGTCGTAAACCTTTTACGAATTAAACATTGCTTATTTACGGCTTTATTATCCCTTTGATGCTGACACCGATCGATAGTGCGATCATAGAAAAAAAATGTGTTAAGGTATCGGGTCAGTCGTTGAATTCAAGCGGCGGTCGAGAGCCCACGACACATGATCGATGGCGTATCAATGTCTTGCAGCTGAAAAAAATACATTATTGAAATATTGATTGGTCAGTTGTAGGTCTCGGTTCCTGTTTGCTTATGAACTTTAACACATTAACCGCGGGGGTCGTACGAGAAGGTCGGTGTTGATTGCCGACAAAAAATGGCGTGTAGGCATTAGTGCAAGAATGATGCTAGTAGATGTGGCACAGAGAGAGATCGTACGTGTACTTGCGGTGGGAAAAAAAAAGCGGTCATCATACGAATTCTTACAGGGTACTTTATCAATTATTCGCCGTGTACTTGTGCGATACGTGACGACAACAATTAAGGGTTTTGCTGATAAATTCGCGAAAATATTAATAAAATATACGTCATTGTCCATATTGAAAAAAAATCGTATTGCATATTTTATTAAAAATCAAACATATTCATCAACTATTTATAGAGTGTATGCAAAGGTTTCGACTTATTTTTTAAATAAAAATATTTTGTTAAGCTTTTTTTTATTGGTTTAATCAATTAAATGATCCCCATAGGTTCCTAAACCATTCTTTCATCTTTCTATCATTTGATGAATGCCTTTGAGAAAACTCCCTTAAATTTAAAGGTAAACATAGATTGGTGGAGTTTTAGCTTGCTCTATTCCATCAAGTTAATTTTTCAAATATTTTTTTATCGAGTGATTTGAGTAAACAACAATCAGAAGGAGCAAGTCTGGTGAATATGCAGTCACAATTAGCTGAGCATGCGTTGTTGTCAAGACACTACTCCTTTTTGTTTACAAATTCTTAATACATTAATTTTAAGTCTTAGTTTAAGTATAGTTGATTAATTGCGTTCTAAGAGTTCGAAATATACAATACCCTTACAATTCTACCAAATACAAAGCATTACATTTTATGGATTTTGGGCCTTCGAAGTTTTTTATTGGGGCTTGTCCAGGTACTTCTCAGAGAATTTTGTAAACTACCTTTGAGTCTGTCGAACTTTGAAAGCACACTCTTCATACACCGTTTTTGGAGTATTGCCTTCACAGAATTAATATACGATAACGTAAATACACTTCATGGACTGACATTTAAAAAAATATAAGGGCTATCTACTCTACGATAGGTCTTAAAATATGTTTAATGATTGAGAATTAAATTTATTTGATTAAGGATTATATTATTTCAGGACTACGTCAATAAAATAAATTGCTATTTGGTTTCAACATAAAAACCTTTCAAAATATATTTTCGATTAAAGTTTATGATGATATATTTTTATTCAGGGACTATTTTAAAAAAGCTTAATTAATAAAAATTAAAAGCTTGATTATTTTAAAAATATTATTTAAAATAACTGTACTTTCAGAAAATTGCCTACATTCAGTAATCTTTTATTTACAAATTTATTTTAGGCAACCCTCGCATAAAGTAAGGATTGCTGAATATTATTCTTATCAGAGAGATAACACAGATACAGGAAAGAGAAAAACAAGGCATTTTTTTGCTACATTTTCTTTAACATACACCTCTACATATATATGTACAATAAAATGATAACAAAAATATACATAGCAATGAAAACTGTGAATCTTGCCTGAAGTAAAAAATATTTAAATAAATTGGCGAATTGGGACGTTTTAAAGAGTACTTAATCATTGTACCCAAGAGGTTGGACCTCCTTTTCTTTTCATCGAATATTATATTTTAATTATATGCAGTGGCGGCTCGTGGATAAAATATTTAGTGGCGCTGCGGAATATTAAAATTACAAAAAGTACATTACCATATTTTATTTAAAATATAACAAAATAAGGTGAATTAAAAATACTAAATAATAATAACAATAATAAAATAGGTACTGCATCTCCGTAGTTTATATGGACGAGCCTTTCCTTATTATATGTATATATTATTTTTATTATTTATGTGGATTTAGAGATAAGGAATATGGTTAAGATTAAAAGGGTAGATGTGCATTTAAAGTCTGATTTTGATTTAATTTTTATTTATAACTCTATCTGGGGATGGATTTTGAGAGTTAAATATTATAAAATTTATGAGTAACATAGGATTATGAGTAATCAGAATGGTATTGAGATAGGTTTGAAATTTTTAAAGTAAATTAACATTATAGTAAAAGTGTTATTATAGTTAGTTAAGGGAAGGATTGTAAGATTGTCTCATATGTCCGCAATCGGTTGAACCATAAAATATCTGAGTAATATGTAAACTTAATAATCAATAAGACGAAGCTTGGCGGAACCCCGGATTTGGAAGGCGTTTAGAATTTAAATGAGGCATTTTTTATTAAGAAATTCAATTTATGTATAATATTAAAGAGAGAAGGATTGCTTTATTACAATTTTTTTCTGGCAATATTTTCTATGTAATTTTTCCAAGCGAGATAATTACCGAACATTACACCGAGTTATTTCGCTTCGTTTTTCCGTAGTATAAAAATATATTATTATCTTTTAAAAATATGTTTTATTGAAAATCAAACGTTAGCAAACAAATGTATAATTTTATTTCAAAATTTCTCCAACTAAATTGTAAACCTTTTGGAACTTAAGATTTATACAGCGATGTGTATTTGTTTTATAACACTTACCATTTCGAGTTACTCAAACCTCTTTTATATTTGAATATTCGCTTTATTGCAAGTCCTTACTCGAACCTTTTATTAACTGGCGTCATTCTAAGCTTTCTTGGATGGTTATGCATCTAAATATAATTTGCTGAATACCATTAAGTATTATTAAATCTGATATTCACATAATTAAAGTGATCGATGAATGATATTTAAATTTTTTAAACATTCTAAATATCTTTTATTTTAATGAAACTGCTTATGTAACTTATCGAATAGCCCTCTAAAGTTGTTCATGATACCGAGTAGCGTCGATTAAACCAAAATTAGCAAGTTCAAAGTGTGCGTGTGATAGTCGTTTTGAAAATCGAGTGATTAGATCAGTTTCTTCAGCGATATTTGCGAGATTCATTCTTTATTTATGACTGCGGAAACAAGAAAGTGTTTTATGTGAAATGCCCTAGTCTATATTTGACAATAGAGGAGGAAATCCAATTATTAAGAATTAATACAATAAAAATTATTACATTATAATACATGTGCTCATTTTGGCATAGAAAATTTTTGACAATAAAGATATGGAGATAAGGAAAATAATGTTAATCATCGTAATTACAATCAAGTTTATACATGTGTAAATGATTCGGTATTTTTTTTTTAAATAATATAATTTTAAACGTAGTATAACATATAACCATAATTTAATATAAAAATATTTTTTTAATTAAATACGGCCATCATGTAAATTGTACTTTACCTCAAAATATTTTAGTAGCTTAAATCAGGGTCACCAAATTTATTTTCACGCGTTACATTTAACTTCCGTTTTTAAATTTCTATAACCACATACGTGCTGTACAAATTTGTCGATATGCAATTTATTCGCTCGATTCACTTTCACATAATCGAACGAGTGGATTCATTTTCATTTTAGAATCCGAAAAATTGCTCCTATTTTCGCGTTGAACATTGCGGTTTTACAGACTCGCTCTTAGTTTAATATTGACGATTTTATACGGTCGGAATGAAAACACAATGTATGATAATGTGCATGTTGCGGTTTGCGAATAATTGTCGATGAAACGGTTAATTTTTTTCAACAAAGCTGCGGAATTCATTTAACCCGATTCATTCATGCAAATTTCTGTCGATTCACCGTATTTCGATACGATTTAATCCGACGGTTTATGCAACACGTTATCGAATGTTACCCAAAAATAATCAACATCAATATCAAGTTCAATTGAATAATTTAGAACGAAACAAAAATGAAAATCGCATTCCAGACAAGTTGTACGACATTTTTGGCATTCCACAAGGTATGATTGTTTGTCCCTCAGCCGACAACTACATGTTGCTGAACAACTTTCAAGGATGACCCACTTGTCCCTGTAGCTTTTTGATCTGCAAACTATAGTATGACCTACGAAACAGCATCTTCAATAACAAAAATATTTAAAATTACTATATCGTTAAGACAACTGTTACATTAGAATTATTCTATTAAAAATCTTTACTGGTTAAAATATATCCGTGTTATTTTAATTGAAATGCGTTAAAATAAATTGCAATCCACAAACCTAAAATGTAAATAAAATTTCTAATAATAATATTACTTTATGATCTCATAAGAATTTTATTTATATTTAATTAACGATACAAATGCAACATCCATCATAGAAAAATCATATTTCAATAAGACGTCAAAATTTGGATACAAATTCGATTTCTATTATTCTCATCAGAAATCAACGCAGTAAGATTAACAGATTAGCCTAGAAATCTTGGTATTATGAACAATTAAATATCCGGCTGTATTTACCGTAGTGAAATATCTCAGGAGCTTAATGATTTCCGTTAAAGTCCATGAAATTGGACGTATGGGAAAGTGATTTTTTTTATTATCATAGAATAATTGTAAAAATTTATCAATGAAATAAAAACGGATAGAGTCATCATCGTATATTTGATTTTTTTTAATTTTGGTCAGATGTGACCACAATGTCGAGACGTTGTCCTAAAAACGCATATATTTTTTCTTGTAACTTCTGCGAATAAAATAATTCAGCCATATTTCCATAGCAAATTTAATTTAAAATATGCTTTCAGTGTCAAAAATCGATTATGTTTGCGGTACACGCGAATTATGCACTTAAGCATATGGTTTTTAAAAGAATTCCAAATGTCATATTCCTGTTTAGCAAAAGTGTGCCAGTTTTCGCGTACGCGTAAAAAATGGCAATCTTGAGATATATCTAAATTATTGATAATCAGACGTTGGATGGGAATACAAGACGGGGCCGAGATTTCTAGGCGAGATTACAACAATGAAAAATTATTCGCAATCTCAAAATCATCCGTGCAAATTGTCAAACAAATTGCTAACCAATTTTTCAATTTCACATCATGGATTATTATCCTTTTCATTAAACTATTATATTTATATATATATAATTTCATTTCGGTTTAAAAAAATAAATATAATTTGGCGAACACGAATAATGAAAGTGGATAAATTCTTATTAAAAACTTTATGATCTTATCATATTTCGCATTATAATGTATTAATTTAATCGAAATGTGATAAATACGAAAGCGTTTCAGATGTTCTTAATACATATCCGGACGTTAACATATTTTATTTATATCTGAAGTAATTGGCAAAGATGATTTATATACAGAATGTTTACTGAATATAAGATTTCAGGTATTGTAACAAAATATGTCTACACATCGATTTTTCCTTTGATAATTATTTATTAAGAATAAGTCCTTAAAAAAATACAAAAAAAATAATAGTATCGATATATTACTTATCATAAAACACTAATATGTATTTGATCATTTAACGGTATAAAAATGTATGTTGCACTTGAAATCCATTGAAATATTTGATAAAAATGCGTCTATAATATTTTTCAATTAACATTCTGTATACGCCTTTATTAATTTTAATTTAGAAAAATAGCACTAGTTATGCGTACATACTCCAAAAATCGACCCGAAGCAGGTGCGTACGCGGATTCGTACAAAATCTTGATTTACGAGTCCGAATTCTGGTTCTGCGAATTTTTTCACGCGAGCCGCGGAATCCGCAGTCCTACTGGTTTACTTACACTTGCCACGGGTACTCGACGAGGAGTTCCACGATAGCCCGGAGACCTCATGCTGGGGTCTCGTCTTCGCCTTCACCGGGTCGTGGTGCCGACGAAGAACGATGCCTCGTACTCTCTCACCGTAATGGCTACATCATTTTAATTCGCCCGGCGAAATGTAGTCAAGTATAAATATGACCCGAAACTCTTGTCGACTGCCAGTCTTCATTCGGTTGCGCTCCAGTGATCATCCTCCGAGTGCCTAACGAGCATCAGTGTTAAATTTTTATATAAAAAAAAATATCAGTGCATTATAGCCATGGATCGAAAAATGGTTGTGAAAATCACGTGCATCGCGTTAATGGTAGTTGTGGTTGCCGGCCAAGGACCGTCGGAAGATTTGACATCGGCGGGAATAAGAACCGCCGTGAGGATCTACGACGAGTGCAATAAGGCCAGCGGAGGATTCACGCCGTGTCTGAAGAAGAAAGCCATCACGTTTATGGACAGGGCATCGAAATTGGACAAGATATCCTTGGGCGAAGGATTATTCGTTATCAAATCGTCTGAAGCCGATATTAAAGCGGTGTCTGAGAACGAATTAGAGAATCAATTACCGAGAGCCATAGAAGCGCAGGACGAAGTGTTGACAACGATGCTGATGGAGAGGATCGTGTCATTCTTCAATACGAGGACGCTTCAAGTCACATTCCCCAAGCTTGATTCGCAAGAATTGGGAAGAAGCTTAGAAGAAGGTATACACATAATAAATAAATATAATAACGATTGCATATATTAAAAATATTATTTATATTAAAAGGACGCGGCAAGATGAAGAAGATGATGGGGATGATGATGATGGGTGCTATGATGAAAATGGCAGCCATGGTCCCGATGGCTATCGCAGGTCTATATCTCTTAGCAGGAAAAGCTCTCATCGTTTCGAAGGTATTTTTTTTTAATATTATTACTTACTATCAATACATTGCGAATTGTTCGTGACGGTTCGTATATTGATCTCACGTCGTAATCATCACGATGCATCAATCAATCAAGAAATCAAGTTCATTGACGAAAACATTAATCATCAAAGTATTTAACGGTTACCCTACTTACATACATTATTTAACATGTTGAAAAAAACCTGATGAATATTTTATGGGGCTCATGCTCAACCCCGAAAACTGATTGGCCTTGATTTTTTTACAATGAGCTTACATTATATAAAAGCTCGTCGAATTCAACATGATATAATCGCAAATCTGACCCTGATGAATGAAATATTCCATAAAGAATCACAATTAATTGTTTATGACAGTTTCATTGTTTTTTTTTATTTCTTCTGCTTTTTAAAAAAAGTAATAGAGCAAAAATGACTTTATGGTCGTTAGCAATCATAATGTCACCATAGTGTGACCAACATTTATATATGTGTTAACGGTATTAATCACTTTTTTATCCGTGAAAAATTCAGAATGTAATATATGAAATAGTTTAGCGCTATGACCGAATCTGTAATAATTTTATGATTCAATTTGTATGCCGAATATAATCATATATCGGACATAAAGCCCAATTGGATTTCAATAATAAAAATCATTGAATTGTGGTCAATTTCTCCATTTACGACGTTGTTATCGTAGAACGTTACTTTTTTATGAGTCCCATCTTGAAAGGAAAAGTAGGGCATCGACACTCTTTGTGCACTGGATGCATAATTCTGGGAGTCGTGATATTAAATATTAACAAACTGGTGTTGTCATGGAATATTTCTTTTGTTATCCGCAAAACAGTTGGAAGAAAAGAAAACACAATGCCCAAGAATTTTCCTATAACGGGAAAAATTAATTCAATGTGTATAAGGGTCACGCAAGTAGTAAATACTGATCTCCGGTCACCGGAAAAAAATATATGGCATGCGTGAACTTTTACTATCTGCTTTTTTCTCTATTATGTCCACTTATGACTAACGTAATTTGGGTATGAAGTATACTTGAAATAATACAAAATGTGATTTATGGTAATGTAGGGCCAAAGTGATGGACAGTCGTCACAGTTTATGACATGGAACATTTTTTTAGCGTTTATTCATCGAATCATTCGACGATAACTGAGTATCTGAAACGTTATCATAACCGTATTCTTGCAATAACGTTTAATTATGTCATATCTATGATGGCCATAAAATGATAAACGATTATTGACAATAATATTCCCTTTTGCGAGATAACCTGAAAAGATAGATGCGATGAAAAGTTACAATTATTCAATTTATGTTGCAGATCGCTCTCTTGCTCTCCGGAATCATAGCGTTGAAGAAGTTGGTGTCGCAGAAGGGAAGCAGCGGAGGAGGACACGAATCGCATGGATGGTCCGGCGGCCAAAGCTCCGGAGGCTGGGACAGAAGAAGTATAACGCCCCAAGTGCAAGCCGAAGCCCAAAAAATCGCCTACAATTCTTACCATCCATAATTTAAATTATTATAAAATCCAGCGACCTATTTTATGGTCGCATTAATATTACTTATTTATTTATTTATTAATTGGATGTTATTCTATAACATTTAAATAGTATTTTTTATAAAAATAATTCGAGCATATTTGTTGTGATTTTTTGTATTGTTAAGTATTATTTTTAATACGGTGCGCCATTTTTGTTATTTTTTTTTTCTTTCTAATTTTCTACTTTTATCAAAACAGTACAATTACATTGACTGACTTTTATTTTAGTTTTGTTATAAAGTACCATTCTTGTCATTATGCTAATTTAATTTTATATATTATTTTAAGTTTTTTTTATCTACCTCTTTTATGTTTTTTTCACATCAATTCATTATTTTTTTTTATTGTTTATTTGAGGTGCAAAAATAAAACATTTCAAAAAATTAAATAAACATCAAATAATTTTAAATAAAATAATTTTCAATTAGAGAACGGATAACAACGGGTATTCTTTTCATTGAATAAAAATAATTGTTATTTACTGTTGTTAAAACAAATTAATGCTTTAAATTTATTTGTGTTATTTATTTATTTTTTGTATAATATTGTTTTTAATAAAATATTATAAAAATATTTTTATTTATTTATTATGTAATAAGATGTTAAGAACACTGATATGCGCATTTAGGTTTTAATACACAAAAGTTATGTATGTCGTCTCTTTCAAAAAGTTCAATATAAGAATATTTTTTTAGTTCACTACAGATCGTTATTTATAATTGATATTATGTTAAAGAGGCTTGATTTAAAAAAAAACAGTTTTTTTGTATAACTTTATTGATATGTAGAA
>JAGXCT010035652.1:0-24256 GCA_022495035.1 Philopotamus ludificatus | reverse complement strand
TGTCTCGGTATTCGTTTGTTCTCTTCTCTAAGGCGTTATCTGCTTATAACGAGTATATATATTTTTATTATTGGGTTATATTATGCAGTAATATCAGGTTCTTAGGTTTATCATCATAACCCTACTTGGGACCCTATGTTTTTGATTTTTTTAACTCTTTTAATGTAAATATAAATATCACAAACTTATTGTATTTATAAAAAAAGTAAAATTATTATAAATAATCGTTGACCTTAATTATACGCAATTGAAAAAAAAAATAAAACAAATATATTCACTTCTGTTGGCACGGGCGCGTTATTGGTTCTAGCTTCCATCGCTAAGGCGAGTGAAACCGTACGATTGACACGTGCCGCGAGAGTTTAGTGGGCGGTGGGTCATCACCGAGTGAGTGTCTTTTACGTGTCGTATTGATTAGTTAAAAAATCCAAAATATCGCCTAAATTATGAAGCATGACAAAAATATCTATTTTGATTCTTAGAATAATCTATAAAAAAAATATCCGGATATTGAGGAAGGATTCATTAATATATTGACTTGAAATGTTTGGTTATATTTTACAGTATAAATATACCCTCTTCGAACGACGCAGTTGGTTTCGAGCCGACGTGATGGATCGGTTAAAAAATTAAATCGATACATTATCAGAATAACAAATTTTATTGAGATTTTTTTTTCATTGTACACAATGCTTAGAAATCGAAAATGGTAATCTTAATATTAACATCTTAACAAATAAAATATTACTTATGGAAAATTATTTATATGGTTCGTTATTCCTATATAAATAAACAGACAAAAATTAAACTTAGTGTTTTGTAAATTCACCCAGAATAATAATAGTATTTATATAATAGAAGTTCTTACTAGTACACTACATTATTTTATTTAAAAAAAATAAAACCTATTCAGTTTAGATGAACAATCTAGCTTTTATATTCTAAAAATAATCTACAAGCTTTTTACCCTAAAATAAATATTATTCCTAGACCTTATTTGCTTGTTTAAATATCTTAGAGTCTACGTCGCATTTTTTTTTTTTAAAGATAATAAATAATTAAATTCTTACATCTCAAAAAAGAAAGATGTCCAATTTACAATTTTTGTGGGCATTAAATATATTATTAATTACGTTTATATATTTTAAATCAAATATATATTAAAAGTTTAAACTTAGGACTTCAATTAAAGTAAATATATCCTTTTATTTTTTATTAAACGTATATATAAAAAGCGTATATATGTAATATATTATTAAAAATATATGTAAATAGTTAGTAATTAATTTGATATATTATATATTCTATTTTTGAAAAAAAGAGTATATATATTATATTATGAAAAATTATGGATTTTTAAATCTTGGTACAATTGGTATTTAATGCCAGCTGTATAAAAGTATCTTAAGGCAGAATGTGGTATTGGCTATTGGTCGACTGCCTGAAGATGTAAAAGAGTCTCGCAACAAGCATTACACATAAAAAATCAAATACGCCTTTCGAGAAAATCCTATCCTTATTTAAGGAGATGAATAAGGATGAATAAAATTATTGGTTTTATAATAATTAACAACTTTATATTTATATGTTTAAATATTGTATTTGTAATCTATAAAAATATTCATAATTGTTAATATAGTTAAATTTTAATGGAAAGAATATATCTTCACCTATATTTAGTCTAAATTTTATAATTATAACTAAAATAAAAAATCAATTACAGATTTTGTGCAGGAAATTCTTGATTTTGACCATTGTATGCCGGTTTATCGGGACAGCTAATTGCTTAGGCCAAATGCGAAGCATCTAAAAGTAAACTACTTCAGGTATCTGCGACATGATTTTGTTTAATAGGGATAATAAAATTAAAATATTTGTATTTTACAGATTTTATTGTTAAGTATTTTTGAGATATATATTGAATTCATGAAAATATTCAGACAAATTGATCTGTAATTCTGACAGATGATTATAAATCACTGGATTACAGCATTAATTTATCCAATTTGAAAATAACGGGAGCCCAATATCCGCATTGAATACGTGAGCTGATTTTTTAGGATTGATAAATTCTGCAGAAATAATTTTGGAGTCATAAAAATAGTACGTATATTGTTTGATTTATTGTTATGATAATTAGTAATTTAAGATTGTTTTGTTTTATTTTTATTTTCATATTACTTTCGTATTGTTTAATATTTATTTGAATAAGTTTAGGAATACTCATTATTTTTACAATTTTAACGTATACTACTCTTAATTGAGACAAATTTTCTATCACTAATATGTCTCATTTATGAAGAAACTGTATCAATTATATTTCAAAATTTAGAAACGACAAATAAAACTTTCGCTCTCAGATCACCAATGTCTTAATGAAACATGTGGTTGAATTCTATTGTTATTCGCAGAATCACGCTGCCAATTTTGGCGTTAATTAATCAGAATCACTCATTATACATTTATGATCACATAAATCATAATTTAAAAACACAATTAGAAAACTAGATCACATTTTTATTTAACACGCGTCATACCAAAGATGTATTGTTTATCATAATTTAAAATATAAATAACTATTATTTTAAATTAAAACTGTCACTTTCGTGATATAATTTAGAAAATGAAAGTAAATTGATTATAAACCAGTCCACAATTAAACCATTTCATTTGTATAATACACAAAAATGATTATTGTGGTTTAGAAGATGGTTTCGTTTTAATTTCAATTTCGCTTTCCAATTGTTATCTTCCTAAATATATTTTGAAAACGATTTTTATATAATCGGTTTACTGAGAATTATTAATCTAATGAATATCCAGCAATTAATCGTTATAAATGTCGATTTCGATTTAAAAAATATTTGTCAGTTGGATATGTAAACAGTAAAATAAAATATAAAAGTTTCAATAAAAAGGTTATAAGTTATCATCATACATTTGCTTAGTCGATTGGTTCTATTTTTTGTATATTATTCGCAATCCAAGTTTTAATAATTATTACACCAATTTTCATTTAAAAACCAGTCGAGTTGCAGAAGCGATTGAGTTAACATAACTGTTAAATAATGTCATAAGATAAATCAACAAACTAAAAATGAACAAGGTTTTTTATAAAATGTAGTTTTTAATATGGAATGATTTATGATTAATTAATGTTCAAATAGTTTATTAAAATGGGTTTTTATTCACCAAATTAAAGAAAACGAAAAAAAAGATTTGCTTAAAATTTGATTAAAAATAATTTAAATGACTATTAACCGATCCATTATGGCCATTAGAAACCAACGGAGTCGCCTGAAAGTAGTCTATTTACAATGAAAATAGACCCCAAGCATTTCAAGTCAAGATATTTATGAATTTTCCATACCTTGACTTAAAATGCCGAAAAATGGATTTTTCTAGAAATAAAAATAGTTATTAAAGATTTGCTTCATAATTTGGTCGATATTTTGGATTATTCTACTAATCAATATGACGCGAAAGTGATGCGCGAACACGCCGATGTCCCGCAGCATACCGAAACAGTAGCGTATTTATTGTTTTAATTTTTTTTAACATGCGCCTAATAAAAATCAATAACTCTTTTAATAAAAATTGTGAAATAAACCTTAATTGTCCACAATTAAAATTGTGAAAAGAAATAAAAACAAAAATATTTACAGGCGCGATGTTTGAAAATTGCGAGTGAAACATATACCAGTGACACGTGCCGCGAGAATTTGGCGGTCGGTCTACCGGCTCAGTCTACGGCGGGACATCGCCGAGTGTGTGTTAATTGCGCATAATATTGATTAGTTAAAAAAATCTAAAATAACGACCAAATTTTGAAGCATATCAAAAAATAACAATTTTTATTCTTGATTTGAAATTCTTGGGGTATATTTTCCATAGTAAATAGACCATCGGAAGATGCGGTTGAATTCAAGCCGCTATGATGGATAGATTTAGTGCAATTATTATGTTTTTGTGTTGGTTCACTTATTCCTGAATTATCTCGACATTTGTAGTCTTATTGGTTGCTTAATTTATAGTTGAAAGTCTGTCGAAAAGTATTTAGATGTTTTAGGATAATATGAGATTTATTACTTGAAAAAATGGAAACTTGATTTATATTCGCTTTGAAACTTCTTCATATTCCCTAATATGAAGTAAAAAAAACATTAAAATCCATCAAAAAACAAAAAAACATAACGATGCCAGCTTTGTAAATAAATAAATAAATAAATACAGAATCGCCATAGTAGCTAAATGCCGAGTATATAAAGAGTTTTAAAAATTCTTCAAGAATTAAAAAGAATATTAATAATACTATATCAAAGATAAGTAAATATAAGGTTAAAAGATTAAGTAAATATAAACATATTGCATACTTTTTTATATATCCTCGTATGCGTATATAACATTATTAAAATTTGATGCTGAACTAGCACATCAAAATCCGGGCCAGTAAAAACTCATTTATTATGAGTTCATCAATTTATAATTTGCCATATTTTTAACTTGAAGTGTGTAAGAAATTCCGGTCCAAGAATAAATGTCGCTAAAAGCAGATTCAATTTCTTTTTTCGATTTAAAAATTTCACCTTCGTGTACTCGTTTTGGTGACACTTTACGAACGCACGATAATTGGATTAAATACATTAAAAAAATATTTTTTTAAGATCTTTAACGTCATAGAGAAAGAGTAAACGACATAATAACTCATATGAGCGTAGTAGTGACTAATAATGCGGCACGCACCTAAATTGTAACTATTTAATTTAAATTACACATGTTTTAGTGAAAAAAAAAATATTTAAAAATAAAATATAAGTAATAGATTAAAAATATAAATAAAATAGTAATACCTTGCATACAAACATGCTCATTTCGTCAGATATAAGCTCTATTTACATTCGTTTACGCTCTGAATGCGTTTATTATTATTTAACATAGTATTTTTGGCATGCGTATTTTTTTCCTAAATTAATATTACCGTACACCATAGTTAAAACAGTTTTCATTTAATTATATATGTAGTTTTTTAATGTTTGTGTTTAATAAATTCTACCGCGTTACACATCGCCGCATAATATTTAAAATAATATATAAAAAAAACCAACTGTGTCAATTTTTGCAGCAATATATTGAGTCATAAAATTTCATCTGCTTAAAAAGAGTCAGATTTTATTAAGTATCACATCGTCTACATAAATCGTTGATACGATATTAAAAACTAAGATGATCGCATTCACAAACCCAGATTTTTTTATGTTGAATCAATCAAATATAAAAATTATTAAAAAGCTGATAACCATGTCATGTATTTTATAAAATAATCAAGATAACTTTCGTTTCGCATTTATGCAATAAATTGCAACTGTTGTTCTTATTTAAATATGCCAATATAAAAACATGTTTTAAGTATAGCTTATTTTAAGCAACTAATTATTGTGTCTGAACTATTGTACAATTAATCTATGGCCTTAATAGCATTTTCTCTCCACACATCTTATCAATATCAATTATATACATTTTTTTTTTGTATACTATAATCATAAATTTGAATATTTTCGCCTAATCGTAACTAATTCTCACCATATATTTCCTGCTAAGGCTAATCATTTATTTTGTTTTTACAATATAATTATTCAATGCGGTCAGCTGTGAGAAATTTCATATGGTAAAAAAAAAAGTTCATAAATGAGACGATATGCCCAAATTTCGTTATACGCTTCATAAAATTTGACACAAAAAATTGCTGTTATTGAATGGCGATACATTTTCTTTTTTTCCCTTCGATTAAGTACATATATCCATTTTTCATTTTCGCTCATTGTTTTCATAGAAAGTAACCTTGATTTCACTGTTATTTAAATAATATAATTGCTAAAAATAAAATTTGAATTTAATTGTCATCATATAACGCGCTGATAAGGCGGGCGCTAAATGGGTTAATCCAATTTTCCAAACATGCGTGTAATTTGCAATTACTTTCGTTTAATGCAGAGAAATCCTGTAATATACGAAAAGTATAATTACATCTTTTTAGGATTTTATTCGACTTAATTATACATATTCCGATTTTTTCGCCATTGTGTACTTAAGATAATTTTTTATTGGTATAATTTTAACACCAATTTTAAATATCCGTATTGATATGCGTGACCGGATACAATTACAGAAATGGAAATGTTTTTATTCGATGGATGATCAGCTTTCTAGCTGTTTTTATTTTCGAGATATTTAAAACATAACCTAGAACTGTGTGCGTATTGTTAAAAATGCTAATGCCAGAAAATTTCCTATTAATCATGTATGTGGAGTGTAAATGTTTTCATAGAAATTTACTTGAATGTTCATAATTGAAAATATGACAATAATATTAATGTTGTTATACAAAAGTGTCAAAATATTAGAAAGCTAATTTGTTATGTTAAACAATTGGATCAGTTCTTGTATGCAGACTGCAGACGCTCATGTAAAATGTTTAAAATACTTGGGTTATTAAATAACCGCTGTTATATAAAAAATATAGGAATATTTATATTAATTCTTTAAACCGTGTTTCAATAAATTTTATTTAGTTTTAAAATACAATTACATCAAAAAAATCTACAGCAGACATTTATTTTTCCATGGTTAATATTTATTAAATTTAATTCCTTATATTTAAATCCCTATTGGTCGATGTACTCCAATGAAGTCTTAAAAGTAGCTTGTGCTTTGTTGTGATTAATAATTTATACTACTCATTTCTAGAAACCATTTATAGTTTAATCAATCTTTAAGAACCAGTGTTTTGGCTTGTATTTAACATGCATATTATTTCGATAATGTAACTAAAACTATGAATTCAGGGAATTCTTTATAACACTGGTCAGGGAGTATGTAAGTGGAAGAGACCCATTCCCTCTGCAAGTTATAAAAATATTTATAAAGGTAGAATGGCACTTTGAAATTAATTAATTTAATACCATCTCTCTTTTAAAAAACATATAAAATAAAGAAATAATATAAATTTCCAACTAATTAAAATAATATTTAAATTTACCAGTGTCGTGGTTTGACACTGGACAGAATATATGTGAGAGACTTATTCTTACTACATCTTTAAAATCTTTACGTGAGTAAATGGCGCGTTGAAATCTTTCTATTATGCTATCCATCCATCGTAGTCAAATAAGTAAATAAGTATAATAAAGATAGTTCTATCTATCCATATCCTTTATGGATAATTTATTAACAGGATCATTTTTATTTTTACTCCTTTAAATAATGTAAATTTTCCAGCTTTTCCAATTCCTAAAATTTGATTTTGTGAGTTTCAGATGCGTTTATTAATAATTAGGGTATCAAATCCATATTCTTCTAAGAGCTTCGTTTTAGATTTCACTGTTTATAATCATTCATTTTTTTTAATTGTTTTTACTGCGTGAATTAAATCATTGCACGGATAATCCGCATACGGATTAATCAAAAGTGTACCGTAACTGTAATATTTAATTTAAATATTCAATGATCACAAAATATTGTTTAATTGAAAATGTATGCACTAACAAAATAAAAAACAAAGCTCTATGCAAATTAAATAATTTCCAGTCCATTAGAGAGGATCAGTAAGGGGTATTTTTTAATAGAAAGGCAAAAAGATTTTACAATTAACTATAATAAAGGTATTATATTTCATGTACAAGGTGACATGAAAATACTACAAAGAATTTTCGTTTTTTCTTAAAATTTCTTATTATTTATTCAAAAGTTTTACATCTATTTATTAATATATAAAATGTCATCTCACTAAATTAAAATAAAAATAATAAAATTAATATAAAATTATTACTTAAAATTTAAACTAAATTATTCCCTATAGATTTCATTTTGAATTTTCCTAACACTAGAAAGCTCACTTCTGGTATAGCTTTGCCATGGTATAATCCATTAATATTTTTTCCTAATAAAAATCCGCTTAGTATACTAAAACACTTCGGCAGCTAATAGCAATGTAACTGTTCAATATGATTACTAATATCAAGGGATGTCTGATAATAAAAATAAGTAAACAGAACAACTTAAAAAATGTTACAATTAAATTAAATAGGCAAGTATGTTTTATATTAAGCTCTATGTGAATTATTAAGCAAAAAGAAAATTTACAAATTGAACCATAAATCGATGTTCAGATGATCAAATAATTATCGATGATTGTTTGATAAATGTGCAATGAAACGTTGTCTAAATCAAAAATTATAATTCAAATAAAAATTATCTATAAGTAATAACGAAAGAAGATTTAATTTGTGATGTATTCTTGAGAAACTTTTATTTTTCTTTTTAAGATTTTAGATTTATCAAATATTATTTAAAAATTAAATCGTTACATACGACGATTATTCATTGCGACCTCTTTCAGCGCATAAATCAAGAAAATTTGATTTGAACGAACCGCCATGTCAGTCGATTTACTTTTCCTTTCTCGCCCTCTGTGTATCCGTTCATCATAAGCTCTTCATTTCTCGCTACACGTGTAAAAAGAATCTTACAATTCTCCTATCATAAATTATGTATACACAACTTTCTAAAGATTAATTAACACAGAAATAATAAAAAATATTATTTTATTTTTCAGTAATGCATTTGGTGGATTTGCATGTAGGCCTTAATGTGAATAACTAAAGATTTATAGATTAAATTGATTGCCTTATCAGGAATAGATTTTTTAATTCAGCGTTCGATGCTCGGATTCAATCCAATGAACTATGGTAAATACATTGGAATACTTTCACCGTTCCATGGTTTTCTTATCCATTCAATATCAAAATATAATTGAAGAACAACTGATCAATGATTAGTTTGATATTATTTAAAGATTTCTAACAAAAATCCGACATATTTATTATTATATTTTTTTTTACAGAAGTGGCTTATCGAGAGCCTTATTTTATTTTACTCTATTCTTTCTTTTTTTTGTGAACGAATTATTGTTTTATTGACAAATTTGTCTATGGTCGGTTATCTTTGCAAAGCTGCCATCGTTATGGAGAATATTGAGCTTATTGTAGCGAAGTTCTATCTCCATTCAAGGGATTTAAATATGTATATTGTGTCCAAAAAAGTGTGAAAAGAGTCCACTGTGACAGACGACAGCCGTCGAAGCGTAAAATGCCAATGGGCGGTCGTCGAAACAGGAACGGAGCAGAACGTCTTCGTCAGCGCCGCGGGCGCCACACACAGGCGATACCGTTCCGCTGCCAATGAGACTAATGTGTAAAATTAAGTCGAGCTCGTAATAGCAGGTATCGGTAACCGAAAACGGCCATAGCTTAGTGGAGTGTGACCGAGCACATGTGATCGCCGGGGTCGCTTCGGGTTCGAGTTCGCATGTTTGTTTTCGTTTCGCGGAGTCGCGTATAAAAAGTATATCGAACGTCGTCGCACTTCCAGTTCGGTGTCGGACGTCGCGGCGCGCGGTACACGCGTCCATCGCACACATGAGACGCGACACGTGACGTGACGCGACGCAGCAACCCGCAGCCGACATGACGTGTCGCGCCCTGCCGCTCCTGCTCCTGCTGGCGTGCGCGTGTGCAGGCGTCCAGGACCGCCGCCCGTGGAGCCTCCCGCTGGACAAGGAGGGCTTCCGGCCCGTACTCGGCGCCCAAAGAACTTACCGGCCCCGGGCCATCCCCCTGGCCGGTTCCGAGGCCCTCCATCGTGACGTCACTCGAGTGTTTTACGGGAACAATTCCACCGGTGCACCGAATAGTGATGATGGTGACGGCGTCAGACCGACGGCGAGGACTAACACAATTAACAGGAGATTAGGTTTGTAACAAAAAAATATATTGCTCAAAACCCGTATCGTCTAATCCAGAGGTTCCCAATCTTTTTCGGTTTACGGCTTCCTTACAAAATCAGATTTTTCCGCGGCTCCCTTAATACATGAGATTTTTTCAAAATTGTTGACTTTCTTAAGAAAAACGAGCGCCAAAAGATAACCCAAAAATTTCGAGAATTGGGAATTCCAACAAGTTTGACGAATTGTTTGATTGAATATTTCGCAGCTCCCTTATAAAAGCACCGCGGCTCCCTGGGGAGCCGCGGCTTACACTTTAGGAAACCCTGGTCGAATCCTATTAGAACTATTGTAAAGGAATAAAGATGAGCAAACAACTATCTAAATTTATAACAAGTAGATAATGTGGGTCAAGGAGTTCCTTTAAAATCCGTCAATATTTTGAAGGGTATTTAGGAAAATTACCATTAAAATCCAATAAACAACAACAATAAGAATAAAATATTATTATTTGTAATAATTATTAATTAATTATTTCAAAAAAAATATTTATTTATATTTTCCTTTATCAGATTATTATATTTTTGATTTTCTTCTTCTCAGTTTTGCCACAACGTGGTCAATCTGAATGTTACTTAATAACTAATCACTCAATACTAAATTCTTCATTTTTATTTTTTTAAATCTAATGATAATTTCGTTTTTTTTCTACTTTAATATTCAACCCTAGTTTTCTATTAGTGATTTGTATTTAAGGGATTTGATGAATTATGTGACGGATGCTTTAATTGAATCTAGTAATTTTAGGAATTTGTTATCATTTCTGATCCAAGATGCATATTTGATTTGTTTATTTAAATAATATATGTGAAAAATTCCAAAGCGCTAATTACCCATATAAAGATTCGATAAAGAGTCAAAAGATGCAGAGGTATTGAGTCACTCATACTTACATTCCTCCATTGCTATTAGGAATTCCTAGAATTCATAAATTTTTCCGAAAGTTTAACATATCCGGGTATTAATTAAGCTCAGTCGCGGTAAGCTTATATTGACTTAACAGATTGTATGTTACCTACAAACTATGGCGGTTAATATAAGCCCCCAATTAGGGAGGAAGGGGGGGGTACGGAATTTTAGAAGGGATTGTTACCTTTCAGATTATTACTTTATTTAAGAAAAGTGTCTGTTTCATGCGATTATCATGCGTAATAAATATTTAATAAAGTAAATATCAAGAATTTGTTTTTTCTATGTAAAAAGATTGTCATGAAAGACCCAGGGGTATTTCACTTAATTGTTTTTATTTTACATAAATTTATTTAAAGGGTTGTTTCAATCAAAAAAAATAATGATCTGGATTTCTCGAATAAATCTGTATAATCGTTGTCATAATAAATAGTATACAATAGGTTGAAATTATATTTTTTTATTAATTTTATCAATACTAATAATATCTTTCATAGAAAAATTCATAAAAATTACTTTCTTAAATCTATTTTAATAAATATATGGATTAATTCTGACGCAGTAGCAGTGAAATATTATTATTTTATGAAAAATATCATTACAAACGATGTAAGATTATTACTTTGTTAATATGTAATATATTTTTAGAATAAACCAATTTATTCAAAGCAGTATCTATAATATTCAGAGAAAATCAGTTGTCTCAAAGTTTTTTTTTTACCATTTAATCGTCATACGTTTAATTTGACGTTACATTGCATAAAAAAACATAAGATCTTATCGTATATCAAGTACTAAACACTTTCATACGATTATTAACCTAGATATAAATAAATCTGTGATGTTGCATGATTACAATATCTGCGGTGCATCATTGGTGTCCTAAATATTTCTAAATATGAGGGATATAAAAGTAAAAGCAACGAAAAAAAATAGTTAATGAGCTTAAAACAAGAAAATCGACCGAGATGGCCTAGTGTTGGCTGATTTCGTGGTCATGAATATTATATCACGTGATATTGTGATGCTCCCTCATCGGTAAACTTCTTCGGTATCACGTGATGGTAATTAATTAGAATGCTGACAGAGTTACATCTTTATTGTAATACTATGCTTACACGCAACACGTGTTATGTGGATAAATCGTGGTTTCGAATGCGTGCATGTGACTAATTTGATTTTAATAAAGGAGAAATTATTCATCTCAACAATATGCATCGAAAATTTGCATTTTCTTAAAAATTTTGGCGCCATTTTTGTGTCATCGTAGCACAGATTGGACACGATTCTGATGCGATCCACGCTCAGTATAGGCCTCTTGCTCCCAAAACAAAAAGCTTGCCGAATCAGTAATTGATTTAATTTGCCTAGCCACATGTTTACAGTATATTAATTTATTGAGAATCGTTTCGTTGAATAATTTCGGCTATTGGCCAATACGAATTTCACTTTGAATTTAATATCAATGCTCGGTCGTTTCAGTATTCGGTCACACGACAAATGTAGTCCGATGAAGTATCACGTCCATGTCGTAAATTCGTAATGAAATTATCTTACGCTTATAACTCGGATACGGGACAAAATGACTGAGTTTCCATTTTTTGCAGTAATTATTGCTACGCGTGAGAGTTTACGTATGAAAATCGTTTCACGTTCGATTTTTCTTGTGGTCTTCGCATAGTGTTTAGAGACAATAATAATTTAATTTAAGGTTAAAAATGAAAGTTTAAATCCGCAATAAATTAAAAGAAAGATAAAAATGTATTAGCTTTTTGCATCGCAACCTTCAATGAATACAAATAATATTTTAATTATAATTTTCAGAAAATTTACTTTTAGATTCAATTCATCGTGTCGATTTTATAATACTTACGATAATTACTTTATCTTTATCTTGGCTTTATTATTATACTTTTATTACTTAGGGTATTAATTTATATTTTGAAATTCATATATCTGGGATATAAATTTTATTACCGATTATTTAATTATTTTTAAATAATTACAAAAAAATCAAAAAATATAAATAATTAATTATTTATGAATGGCTATACATTCAATTCTCGTTTCTCAAGGTTGTACAATTTTTATTAGTCAACATGATTTATTTTAACAAATAATTGATTTGTTTTTAAACTGAGTTTAAATGTGAATCAAATAAATTTATTTTCTGGAGAATATTTGGACCTTACACCAAATTGCACGTATTACTTATTGTCGTAAATGCGTGAATGATTAAGTGAAATGTTCCCACGAGTTAAATTTAACTGTAACGTTAACCGCAATAACGATCGAAAACTCATTTATCCAAAATGTGCACAATCAAAAATTACAAAAAAATATGTGTTTACAAATATTATTATTTTTACGCACGTTTTCAGAAAATGACATTCACTCTTCCCGCATTTCAATAATTGATGCGTATCATCTGTGCAAAAAGCTCTCAAAATTTGTGTCAAGTCTATAAGAAACCGTTTATTTTGAAATGCAAAAAAATTCCAAACAATTCATGTCAACCATAATTATAAATTGTTTTTAAAAATAATACCCATATGCCAAAAAATAATTCGGTCGTTCACTACACGCTGAAGAATGACAATTTCTACTTGGCCTTTTTTCACAACGTGTCTCGTACATTTGATGGATCAACGCAGAAGCCGGCAAATGTGTACATGTAAAATCGTGGTTTGCAAAACAACAATAAAAAAAATGTGGTCAAATGATGCAAAACAGTGCAAAAAAATATTTAATGGCTGGCGTCGTGGCTGAAAAATGCATATGCACTTTAATTTTCTATTTGCGTCCGTTCCAAAGCTATTTTTACTTAGCAACAATAGATAATGCGAAAGTGTATCAAAAATATACTTTGATCACGTTTAAACTATTACGCTTTACCCTATTGCAATTAAAATACAATTTTATAATAAAAATACTATAAATATGAAGAATACTTTGTAATGATTTTATACTAGCATAAAAAATCTTTATATATTTTTTTATTAAATGATAAAAATATTCGTTGATTTTTTATTATATTTCTATTTATTAATCCTAAATAATAATCGCATAATAATCTTAAATAACAATTAAACAGTAATCATAATCTTAAAATAAGGGTCAAATTTTAAATAAAATCTCTTTTAAATTCTCTTTAAAGGAACAAAATTCTTTATTTAATAAAGGAATTTTACACATATCATCAAAATAACTTAAATTTAAAGTAAATAAGAATAATTGGACAAGTGTTTAATGTGCACTGATTGCCTTCATTGTTGATTCTATACAAAAATAACCTTTTATCTTTTAAAATCCTTATAAGATTTGATAAAAAAAATAGAAATTATTCAATTTAATTTGAAAAATAATAATAAATCAATAATTGTATATTGACTTTGGTATCCACAATGGTTGAAAAGTTAAGTATTAAATTTTAAAAAAATGTCCTTTCATTAAACCCTATAAATTTTACTTATTTATGATCCCAATGGATATCTCTTTTAATAAATTTGTAAAAAAAATATATACTTATAGTAGAGTAATTTATAGATTCGACTAAAAGTGAACAGAGTGAAAAGGATTAAATGTGAACTTATAAATAAATAAAACTGTGCTTATAAATAAATAAAACTATTAAGAAGGCAAATTTCTAAAGCTACTATACAAAAACGTAGAAATGTAAAAAGCATTAACACAACTAATTTGGATAATGTGGATAATTCGTTGAAGTTTTTATTAAAACTTGTACTCTCAAAATAAATTAAAACCCATATTTCCCATTTTTTACCAAATCAATTTCTTATATATCATATCTTAGTAAAAATATAAAAATGAACAAATAAACAATGAGTTTTAAGTAAATAATACAGCTAACCTAAATCAAAATTTATACTTCGATCAATGATAAATTATATAAAGATGTCGAAACGAAAAAAATATACCCGATATGGCAAACACTTAATATTTTCTGACTCTAAATTCTTTATGCATATCATTCATAGATTGACGAAATATTGTAAAGATTATTTCTTTATTAAAAATTTAACTCAAACTGAAAACAGCTTTGCATGAATAATTAATAGATACAAATAATAAAAAGTAGTAGTTATTTTTTTCAATGCACGCAACGAAATAATCAAGTAAATTTTTTATTTTATAAAATTACGAATTGTTTTCAAATAATGAATTTAATATCCTAATAATTATAAACTGTATAATTTTAGTAGAAATACAAATATATAATTATATTTAAAATAACCAACTTATAAAATATTGTCAATTGTTCTGTCGTAGGTCTACTTTTCTCATGGCCATTTTCAATTCATCACGATTTTCGACTTTCCCCTGACATTTTCCTGAGCTACAACTTTTTATCTCAAATTTGTCAATTATTATAAAATAGTATGTAGTTTTTCCCACTGTTTTAGTAAATTATCAACTATAATATTACTTTTCATCACATTATACGTTTTATAAAATAATGAAATGTATTTGAACATTTGTCATTTGAATAGTTTTGTCTAATCATTTTTTCTTTGAATAAATTGTTTTATTATCGACGCTTAACAGTTCCATTGTCGATTTATAATCATTAAAAGGATTTTCAATAGCGAGTGAGAGCCGTCAGTGAAATTCAGGTAACTTGGCGATTATTACAATATACAGTTTTGTTAGGAAAGTGTTTTGGCATGTGTATAACGATCATACAATCATCGTTAATGACAACAGATGTAATTAAGAAGAAGGCCACGCATAAATTTTTCACCAACATCCGGTTCAATATGTAAAAAGAAGAAGATTAATTCAGAGTTCGGCTTAAGAAAACATGTTTCTTTAAATACATGTTATAAGAGAGAGAGAGCTTTTCAAAATTATATAATTGATAGAAATTAATTTGATAATTGACTGGTATTAATGTGAAAAGCGGAAAATGCATATGCGAATATATTAATATTTTTTTTAAATAATAAAATAAGTTATTTTATTTTTAATTGGATTGATTTATCTTGTTTTTATCAAATGTAGCGTGAAATGATAATGAATTTGCGTTTTTACATATCAATATGGTAAATAATTTTCTAGAATAGGCTTATTTGTATTGCGCTGCTTACAGTTAGATCAATAAAATTCAGATCAATGCTCGCACCAACCTAACGCATTTTCCAATTCACATAAATTAATAAAAATATATATTTATTGTCTGACTTACCGTTATGGTATTAAAACGATATATTTTCTAAAATATTGGTTAACGTTTTTAAATGATTCAGCATTGTTCGTGTCGAGAGTGTATATGTCAATTTGTTGAATATAATCAGCATCACACGTCACATGATGATTGACACGGCAACTGGTCATACGGCAACATTTTTTTATTATTTATAATATAAAAAATAAATATAGTATTTTGCGTGTATTTTCACATTTTTCAAATAGTCGTGTGCGAGACAAATGAGACATTTCGCCGTCAATCAGAGCATCACAAATATATTTATTTAATATTACCGATCGCCGCCGACCTCTCTTCTGATTAAGCACGTCACACTGTGGTTAAAGGCTGATGAGGCTTGAATTATTGGCTTTTTCGAGGAAAATAAAATAAAACAAAAAATAATTCAATTGAGCCGCTACGTCGATCGGGCAGATGTTTAGCGTAATTGTTGCAGTTTTACAGATTGCATGGTTGACTTTCAGTCGTTTATTGTATTTTTTTCAGTAGGTCAACATTTAAATATACAACAAAATGATCGATTTCTGTGCTTGAATTGAAGTAAATTATATTGAACGTTGATGAAACCATCTTGAATTCACCGACCTTTCTAAATTGATTCAAATCTTCTTAATCATCATCACTCATTTATTAAAGTAGATATCATATAGCCGCACAATTTCTCTGCCGATTTTATTTAACTTGATTTTTGATGAAGTTAGTGATGAACATTTTAATATTAAACCATTTACAGTGACTAAATGATTTTTATTTCAATTACTTTCACTATAAACGATGATGCATATATCAAAATTTACCAGATGATCAATTTGTTAAATTTCTATTTTATTCATGAGAGTTGATATTTAATTTTCAGATCCTGTAGCTGCGTCTGAGCGCGATTCGTATACATCTGATACGACGGAGGTCTCCGGACGACTCTTCGACGAAGGACGAGGAAAATTGAAGAAGAAATATAAAAAATATTTGTTACCACTTTTATTAGCATATAAGTTGAAATTTTTCACTCTGATACCATTGATGATGGGAGGCTTAGTGCTCTTGGCCGGTGCCACGGGTCTAGCTGGTTTCTTCTTCGCTCTGTTTTCTGCAACGATGGGATTGAAAGCTGGTAGTTATCATAAATAAATCAATAAAATATACAGTATCCAGTCAATGATTAAACCAAACACAACATCCTTTATTAAATTATATTCGTACGAATGAAAAAATCAAACACCTACCTCAATTATGTATCAAGAATACAAATTTTATTTTAATTTATTTTTAAATTGGGTTTTATTTTATCTTTTTTATTATTTATATTATTAATTTTCAACAACGTGCATTATTTAATATAATTATGTTTTATGTGTTTTTGTTAAAATAATATATTGTATTAATATGCCATGTATGAATATAATGTAGTGTAAAATTAATATTAATTATAATTTATTATAATATTAGATACATTAAACTATTATTTATATTAAAATAATAATAAAATATTCAATTTGTTGTTTTTTATTCGTTCTGCATTAAAAAAAAGCAGTGTAAATTTCCTTTCAGTTTCAGTGTGCATTTCTTGAAAAGATCGTGTATGCATTTTTACACATTGTTTTTTTCACAAAAAATAACTTTCTTCGGCTAATGTTACGTTTTTTTAATAGAATAAGATTGACACAATTTTTAAGACTTGAATGAGAGTATTCTATGATGACAATGATGACCGCATTTATGATAGGGCTTTTAGTACTTCGGATAATGTTTCGAAATGGCCGGAAATGTGACATAAAACTAATCATAAGTATAATCGTAAGTGCTTGAATTAAAAATAAATTTATGTTTCACAGTTTCTAGT
This sequence comes from Philopotamus ludificatus, assembly GCA_022495035.1. Classification (NCBI taxonomy): domain Eukaryota; kingdom Metazoa; phylum Arthropoda; class Insecta; order Trichoptera; family Philopotamidae; genus Philopotamus; species Philopotamus ludificatus. The sequence goes on along the minus strand of JAGXCT010035652.1, from coordinate 6,442 downwards.
TCGATAGATTTATTTATTTCCATGGCGGATAGTTACAAATTGGCATTGTAAGGTCTTTTCGATAATAATGTATTGTTTTGTTCTAAACTGGAGCATAGCTTGTGGTTAGTAATTTTGAATTTCACTATAAGCTTACGGTATTCATGCATTTTTTAAAGAGCTAGAGAAACTGTTAACAATAAACATTAAATTGATTTTATATTAAAAGATTTTTAATAAATCAAACAATATATTTTACTTGGATTAATTTTTAAAATCAATATTTCAAAATAAAATAAATATATTAAAACATTTCATCAATAAATCAATACAAAAACTCCGCGAAGAACCTTTGAGTAAAATTTGAAACCTAAATATGTTAATAGTTGAATTTTCAGTATTTAATGATATAAAGTATAAAAAAAATCTTGATTTGTTGCTTCTCATAAAGAATACTTCGATTAAATAATGCGATTTTAACCTACTTCACTCTTAGTAGAATCTATGAGTTATTCTAATTATATTTTTTTTTCAAATTTATTAATAAGAGATAATCATTGGGAAAATAAATAAGAAGCATCTATGGGTTTGATCTAATACCTTATTTGGAAAAGACATATTTTTTGTCAGTTAAATAAAAAAACATGGTACAAGTTGTTTGCTAAAGAATCTTTTGAGCCATTACTTCGGACCCACGGAGAAGAAAAGCTTAAAAATAATCACAAGTTTGAAAATTGGTAAATTATTTAAACAAATTGTAAATTTATTCATATTTTTTAAAAATGTAAATATATTTTTTTATATACTAAAAAAATACTTTTAATTTTTTTATGTACTATATTAGTAATAAATAAAATAATATATAACTTATTTAAAGCTTCATATAATATGAATATAAAATTTTTAATCTTACCTCTGAGACGATATGTAACCGAATGATGAATGTCTCTTAGTAAAAATAATTTGCAATGAAAATAACGTAGGATATATTTTGAGGGTCATGTTAATTATACGTCAAAAATATTATAAATAGCTAATAAAATAGTTAAAAAGCGTAAACTATCACAAACGTAGTAAAAATGTTTTTTTTAATGAATAAATAAAATAAATCTTTTTTATTATTTATGAAAATAAAAATCTATTACGTCAAATACACCCGTTTGAAAATACAGTGGTACTAAATACAATGGAACCCGTTTTTTACGTTTTTAAGGGAACTGACAAAAATAAACGTAATAAGTGGGAAAACGTAAATTCGGTGTACTAAATACAGTGTAACCGTTTTTTTTTACGTTTTTAAAGTAACTGACAAATACATTTGCAAAAAGATGCATTTGATTTGCAAACGGGTGTATTTGACGTAAAAAAACTGTATATATTTTCCCTTATTTTTTGCGGTTAGATATTTCAAAATTTTAACAGCTTACATTTTGTACTATGAGGAAAAATATATATATTTTTCAAAAAGATTAGCTTTATTTCGAAAATTTCCAATGAATTTTAATAGGACGAAACAGCAAGTAGTCAGGGTAATATTTTTTATAATCTTGAAAGCGCCAGCGATCGTATTAATACGAAAATTAATAAAAAAAATATATTAAAAAATGATTTTTTTCAATAATAATCAATTACATTGATTAAAGAAAACTTGTTGATATTCTAAAATTGTATACAGCATTCTAAGAAATCATCTATTGTACATATGTAATAATAAAAAATATATAGAAATCGTAAAAGTATTCTTGGAGAGAATGTTTGCGCAAATAAATACATTTAAGATCATTAGGAAAAGGGATAAAGATTTTACCATATTTTATTTATATGGAAGATACATATTTACAGATACATTTACGTCTACTATTAATTCAAACATCCAAATTATAAATAAATAAATCATATTATAAATAAAAAGATTATACTAAAAAAAATCTGAGAAGAGGATTTTTACATATTTTTAACATCTTGCTAGGCATTTACGCAATAGGTAGAGTAATTTTGTTTTAAATTGATTTTGTATATAATCCTGATAAGCCAAGGTACATCTATCATTTGTCTGATTATATGTAAATAATAATGCAACTCAAATGCATAAAATATTGATCTTTATAGTACCAGCGACATCTCTGAATTTTGATCGTATTATTTCATAAAAAAAATCATTGATAAAATAATACTGAAATACATTGGAGTTATTTTATTAAATTGATTTAAATATATACGTACAATACATAAAAGCAAAAGATAAAACTATTTAAATGATCGTAAGAGCTATTATCTATGCACATTTAAAGTAAAATGATCAAAATCAAGAGTTTAATTGATATAACTCATTCATTGCACATGATAATAAAATAAACACCTGCAATTAAAATGTATTTTCGAAATAATTATATTTTAATTGATATCATCACGGAGGTGATATCGATCATTACCTGGGTTAAATTGTTTCATCCAACACATATTACAGTAAATGTGTACGAATTGAATTAAATATTTATTATTGTTTCGGAAAATTAGAAAATTTTCAAAAGTTTTCCGTATACTTATGAGATGTCGCTGATTTTTTATTTAGATAAAATAATTTTGATAGTTTAAAAAATATTATTACTGTACAATCTGAACGATTTTCATCACGCAAATTTTAATGATTGCATCACGATTTTTTCATGCTCTGCCCTAATTGCTACAGGTTAGTGGTAAATAATGTCAAACGTTACTCGTCTATCAAAATTACACCGAGATCAAGTTTGTGTCATGGTTTTAATTACAAAAACGAAAAAAAATGATTTTACGCTTTGTCAATCGCAATTATTTGTAGATTTATGTAAATTCATATAAAACTCTGGTTAGCGAAAAAAATAGGAGCATTTGAATTTTCATCGCGTCGCAATACGCGCCCGGCAGTGTTGGTTCGGAAAATCGATTAAAATGTGATTTAATTACTAGTGCTTTGATCGATTTATTGTTGTGATCGACGAAACAAAACTATGACCGAACTAATGTCGAATGACACCGGCTCATTCTATTACGTTAACAATGTTTTATATCCGAAAAATTTCACGGAACCCTTTGTGAATAGCACAAAAGTAATTGATAATTTGAATTTAAAATTTTCGAATAAAACCAACAGTGAGATTAAAAAGAGTGTCAATAAAATTAGTAAAATAACTAATCCGAAAACTAAGCTGATCATTTCGAATAACAAGGATCCGAGAAAAAGTATGTCGGAATATATTATGTGATTCAATGCGGCTTATTAATGTGATTATATATTTTTTTTTTAGTCCATAAGAAGGATGAACATGATCACGATCATGAACATGATCATGAGCATCATGAGCATCACAAATATATTCATCATGAGCACGGCGGTAAAGGATGTGGTCACAAACACATGAAATTCCATGGACACAAGCACAAAGGTGGTGGAAAACACAAGAAGGTTTTATATCCAATGGTGATTGGACTGTTAACAGCAAAGGCGATCATATTGCCATTGGTGTTGAAGATGCTAGCATTTTGGTCGGCTAAAGGTATACTTTTTTATCTATTATCCTAACCATGGTTAGACAATTGTGGATATAATGCAATAGATGTCGTATATTTTAGGTTTGATGCTCGGATTGATAGCAACAGTCATGGCGTCCATATTGAGCCTCAAAAAAATGATCGAGCCTCATTATAAAATAGAAGGTAAAAAGGACGAAGGCACCAAAATTGAACTGGTATCCTTACCACTGCACGACAGAGTGCATCATCATCCGAAGATCTACGAATATTCGGCCGAAGGCGACGAATCACAGAACCATCCATACGGAGCGTATTACCATAAATAATTATAATACTTATTTATTTATTTATTCATTAATATTATAAGTACGATATCAAATAAATTATATATTCATTCCATGGTGTTTGTTGATTATGACCGAAAAAAATAGACGCAGTCGGCATTCTCGGTTCCCATAGATATTAATTCAGTCTCAAGGATTAGAAAGCGGGTTCGAAAAATTTTAAATTGATATTTCTAATATGGGGGATTAATTATTATTGGACGAAACCCGTTTCGGGCATGGCCACAACAATGGGATACGACGGGCCCAACTTATTATTATCTAGTTACCCCACTTCTGAAGCAGGAGTACCACTCAAGCTAACCAGACACGGTTATTAACAGGCGACCTAGACCTTGTAATAGATCGGATTCAAACGTCTTCCATCCTCCCACATGATCACCATTACACACAACCATGTGTTATGAAATCGTTTGCCCTTAGTAATAAATAAGTCGAAAATATAATTTTATTCGTAACTGTAAAGAATATTGTGTGTGACTGTGAGTTTATCGGATTAAGAAAGGTCACCGAGCCCTTTGAGTCAAATTTTATTTAAAAAAAAACATATTTGGAATACAATAGTAATTTTATTGTTAATTAGATAAGAAAAATGGGTATAATGCGGCTTTAAACAAATATGAGACTCTGACCCAGTTAACTTATAATGCATCATCTATTCCCACACGCGTATTGTCTTAAACTTTTATCGTATGGTGTAAACTAAATATTTTTATTTTAATACCAATTATTTTTAATTATTATTTTAATAAACAAAAAAACACGTCTACTTCAATTTCTTATAATTGCTCAATTAAGTGGTTCTCTTTCGCGTCGGAAACTGATCTGGATTCCATAAACATCGATATTTAAATATTATTCGTTGGAATTGAACATGAAGAAAATAATCATTGCCGGGCACCACGAAACCAGTTAGGCTGTTCCATAACAGTTTTTTTCTTCGGCTGATGATTACATGAATTTGCCTGACCGGTGCATTAATCAACGTGAGGCAACGCACGTCGGCCAAGGAGAAGCTGTTACATCAGGTTACAACTCTAGTGTTATGGCCAGATCTTGGTGCACTGTCAAGGCTGCTGACCCTGATACTGTCATTCATGGTGTGTTTGGTTCTAGCTTTCCAATAGAAAAATACTAATTAGGCATGACTTGACCTAATTCTAGCATTTTAAATAAATATAAAAATGTAATGTTTATTTATTCGATATCAGAATCTATATCTATAGCATTTTTTTTTCAAGTATATGTATAGACATTATTATGAGTAATATTAGAACAAAACGTTGGTGATGAATCATCAGATTCCATTTGTATAGTAGATGTTTCAGTTGCTACTCTTAAAATGGTATAAAAATGTTAGATTTTAAAATATATTTTTAATTAACTTTTATCTAGAAAATATACGAATTTTATTTTGTATTTATCGCGTAAAAAGGTTTTGTGATGTTATCCTTCACGTGCCTTGTCCGTTCTCGGACGTGGGCGATCCACTGAATTTCGTGGTATTTCCGTATTTTTCTTTCTCCTTCTTCTGTGTCTGTAATTGTTTACGCAGGTCTAAAAAAAGAAATTCCATGAAAAATATTAATAGTGAGATATTTTATATATTTTTTCGAATCAAATATATTTTTGGTATTTTTTTTAAGTATTTATAACCAGTGTCATGGCTTGCGGGTTAACAGTTACTGAGTTAAGTTTGTATACGGATAGGTGCTTAACCTTCCGGGGATATCTATGATTTTTGGGAATTCTTTATGACACCGCCTAGGGGGAATCTAAGTGTGAGAGACTCATTGCCCCCGCATATTTAGAAACCGCCGTACTAGCCGTGTCGATGGGGTATATTTGGTACTCCAGGTTTTTCCTCGAATAACTCTTTTAATGAAAATCCTATATATCATAAACTCTTTGCATTTCTCTAAACAATTATAAATAATCATTGACCTTTATTGTCCAGTCAAGTCTTAGTCTGCACCGACTTAGACATCGCCGAGTGTGCGTCTCATTTACGCGTCATAATGATTAGTATAAAAATCTAAAATGTTGACCAAATTATGAATAATAATTGTTATTCTTAGAATAACCCATTTTTTTATTAACAAGTAAATATAATATATTGATGAAGAATTCGTCAATTGAAATGCTTGTGGCCTATTTTCCATTATAAATAAACCCCTTTCGGACGACGTGGTTGTTTTCGAGCCGCAGTCACGGATCGTTGGCGCTTTGGTAATTTTGTATCATCCCATTCATTCTATGTAAAATAGTAAAATAGATAAATAATTCAATTGTAAATTTTGGTCAGATTCAATGAATTTTAATAAAAAATACTATGCTTTTAAATTAATTTGTTAATAATTGTATTTTTATTATTCCACATTTATTGTACAAACAGATTAATTATTTCTAAATTGAATATTTCTGTAGTACTATTCTTTAACATAATTCAATTGCTAAGGGTTAAATTTTAAAGCCAAAATCCTCCGAATATTTGTCAAAAGACTCACAACTAGTTCTCGTCTTACGATTAGGTTCCGTTTTGTCACCTTCGACATAGGTCAAAACGGTCGTAAGTCAATATAAATGATATAAACGAGATATAAAAGGCT